>CM021103.1:318417-350435 GCA_007115665.2 Sequoiadendron giganteum
GAAAAGCATGCATGCACGGTGAAATCCACCTATAAATTATTAAATTCATAAATTATACTTACCAACCATCCATGTAATTATGCTAGACCACCAAAATTTTCATGTAAAATAGCCATGGCAATTGTCAGTCAAGATTTCATATGCATCTAGATATTAAACTAGAATTTAAACACATCATTTTAACATCTTTCACTACTAATTATTGTAACGAAGTTAAGGTAGCATAATTTTTTGCACTAATCTTTGAAGGGTTATGCAAAAAAATTCAAATATTTACAAAAGTTACAAAAACTTAAACATAAATTATTACACCCCATTGTGTAATTACTTATTTACTTTTACCTAGTTGAGTGAAAATGCTTTAAATGTATGAGTTTATGCTTTATGTGTTGGAAAGAGAAATTGCAGTATCACTTAGTGTTGTCATTGATGGCAACGCAAGTTGATGATCAGATACGCACATTATCATTTGATCATACCAGCAGATAGATTGAAGATTGGTAAGGTATAACAGAGTATCTGGTTGCACAGTGCTCATCGATCTGTATGAAGATTTCAGGTTATTATTTTATGTTGCTCATCTCAGGAAATGATTTTTGGTATATTATCTCTGTTACTTCTAAAGGGCAGTGGCTCTTATCAATTCATGTGGAAGTTAGGAGGTCTGGTTGGCTTATTCCCATTTTTTCTTGTATTGGAGTTGACTTCATGAATATATTATGTTCCGAATGTATACAAAATAATTAACCAAATGTTTTTATGCTCGATCATGTTTGTTTTGGTCCCCTCTATGTCTTAACTGACCTTGGAGGATACGTATAAAGATTTAATCATGGATCTAGCCGACAGTTGTAATTATTTTTGTGTTCTATTGAAGTCGACAAAGTGTAATTGAATTCTATGTTGCGGATATATATATAAGATCGTTTGAATCATTTTGTATGATGTATGAGTTGTGTATTGGTGCGAATTGTGAGTAAGAGAATAACAAAAGAGCGATTAAGCTCAGTTTCAATTGCGCATAGAAGATCTGTATTGTGTGTATGAGAAGAACAGAGCAAAAGTGTAGAATAAGTCTGTAAGGCAACAAATCTATTATTGAACTTAATTGGAACTATAATTAGGAATTTGTAGATGTTAATCTTCTCAGTTCAAACTTTTAGATTGTTTTAATCTGATTGTCTTTTGTAAGGTAGTGAGCCTTCCCATTGAGTAGTGAGCTTTAGGCAGTGCACCTGAATGCGAGTGCATTCCCCTTTTGTAATCTTCATTTGAGTATACTCAGATCATAATTGTGGATTGGCCATCCACCGTGGTTTTTCCCCTAACAGGGTTTCCACATAAAAATCTTGGTGTTATGGTGTTGTGATTATTTTCTTTTTTTATGCATTATGATTGAATGTTGTTAATGCTTTGAAGATAAAGGTTAATAAAGTTAATTTTTGCACAACATTGATTCACCCCCCCCCCCCTCTTAGTGTAGCTTGTTTCCAATAATTGGTATCAAAGCTAGTTCCTCTGAAAGAATTCTAAAAGTTTGGGGAGATCTTAGAAGGTGTTCTAATGGATTCAAGTAGTCTTCAACAACAACTTTTGGTGGCCCTAGATGATCTTGATCAGTCAAAGGCTGAAGTTCAGAAATTACAAGCAAACCTCTTAGAAGCTGAGAAATTAATGGAGTCTTTGAAAGACAAAATCAATAAGTCTAGAGAGAAAAGAAAGGAAATTTGTGATCAGATTAAGCAGAGTGACAGTAAGAGTATTGAGGTGTTAGTGTAATTAATTAATTATTACACTATCATAAGTTAACTTAGGTCTGCATTTAATCATTTAGTCCTAGGTTACATTATTAAATAAATCATAAATAATGTTGTTGAGATAAGATTCCCTTCTAGAAGATGAGTTGTCTTTTCTATAACTTATCTCCATCATATCATCATTCCCTAGGTAGGTTGTTAGGGTTTCATGTTGTCTCATGTAGTGTGGTTAGAACACTTGGCAACATCTTGTGCATTCTAGGTTTAGCTATTTCCTATACAATCAGGCATATGTACTCTTATAAATTATCTAGATCATCATAATAGAATGTCCTATTTGAATGCCATTATTATAGACTTTCTGTGTAGTTGAATATTTCTTCCTGGCAAAGGTCCTCCATTGAAGACTGCAGCTTCATCAAGGACCATGTGCATCCATCATTCCAACATGAGGAAGAACAACTCGGTCAAGCCCTGAAAGAAAAGACAAAAGAATGTGAAAAGCTTACCAAAGATAATACAGTCCTAAAGCATGAGATGGAATCTATCAAGATGAAGATGAATAAGGAGATAGAAGATAGAAATAAAAATGAAGAGAACCTAGCACAATCCCTTAAAGAAAAATCCGAAGTATGCAATCGATTGGATGATGAATTGCGGCAATTTAAAAATAGTGAAGAAGCACTTGAAAGATAGTTGGATGATCTTAGAAATGAACTTGCTAAAACAAATGAGTATAAAGATAAGTTCAAAGCTAGCTCTGTCATGCTTGATGAACTAATTAGCAGTCAAAGGACTCATGGTTACAAATGAGGTCTTGGATATGAAGAAGGAGAAAGCTCCAGATCCGAGCAAAGGAGATCTAGACAAGGAAATCAAATGAAAAAATCTAGAAGGTATCCGAAAAGGCAACCTAATGCTCAAAGATTAAATGGATACTGTTACAATTACAATAAGTTTGGACACATGGCTTCTCAGTGTAGAATTAGGATGAATTAAAGTGTTCCATCTTTCTCAAGTCAGTGTTTTAATTGTCATAAGGTTGGTCATAAGTCAAATGAATGCAGAAATGTGATGAATCAATTTCATAGAAACGTCATATGCTATACATGCAATAGACTTGGCCATACTACTAACCAGTGCAAATCAAGAGGAAATTAGTGGAACAACTGGTTTGGAAAAAGAAATGTTGTGTGCTACAAATGCAACAAAATTGGACACATTGCTACATTCTGTTGGAATAGAAGAGGTCTGGTAAATCAAAGTAAAAACAAGCAGAAGGATATCAAGAGAAAAGGAAAACTCACTACAGATGCAATCAGACAATAGATGCAAAATAAATGGGTGAAGAAAGATCCCTTTGTTTCTGGTGAAGAAAATGTGGCAGCATCAGAACCTGCTTCTGGTAATTCCTCCAAAAATTAGTCTCAAGCCTTTGGCCTAGGGGGAGCAGTCAAGAAAATCATATAACCCCCTAACAGATAAATGTCACCGGATATGGATGTGTACATTAGATGCATAAACAATCAACAAATGTTGTTGAACCCATTGGGTCAAATGGTATGCTATACTGGAGGTCCGCAAAAGTTTTACCCATCACAGTGTACAGGAACAGGGTAACTGAATGTATTAGGGTTGAAGCATTTATTGCGACAAAAAGGGTTAGGTATGCAAGTGATAAAAGGTCATTTCTAATTTCCATTTTTCACTTTGTATTTGGAGAAAATAAATTTGGAGAGCCCTCAAGCGATCATTAGCGATTTGAGGCAAAATTCAAGCGTCGAAGTGATTCAACATTCAAATTGCGATCCGACGAAAAAGGTATTTTTCAAAAAACTTCACGAACTTGTGATTTGATCAAAATGAATACCCCTCTAGTAGTTGAAGTCAAGGAAAGACCTCATCATAAATTCAAATGGCATCCTTACAAGTCATTAGAGATTGATCCGTTAGGAGAGTTTTCGTCTGTTTTGCATGGAGTTCTACACATAAAAGACATTAGGGTTTATATTCATGCCACTATTGAAGAACTAGGTATTTCTCAACTACTGAATCTGTACAATAATCATATCATTGGCAAAGATTACTATGTAAATCCATAACATAAAATCTTGGAAACAAATAAATTCACATAGATTGTAAAATTTCACGTATTTGGAGAGTCGGAGTGGGTCCGTTATGTTTTAAGTCGAGTGCATGATGAATTTATGTGGCTCAACATTCCATTCAAAATTACAAAGGAAGCTATCAGTGTAGTAACTTGTCTAAACTCTTCCGATGGATTAGCTATTTGAAAGTCTTCGAAAAACCAAACCGTCACTAATGCCACAAGATCTACATATGATAAAAGGGCAATGAATATTGATAACATTGCTGATATAGATGTAAAATTTGCATCTATGGTGATTGGGTACAAGATTTACCATTCTAGTCGAGACAACTCTGTGTCTGGCAGAACAATCTATCCCACCTACCAAATGGTGAAGGAAAATGCAGATTACGACCTTTGTGAACTACTGAGAATTCAGTTAATGGAGAATCTTGCAAAGATAAAGAAAGACAAGAAAAAATATTTCAAATATGGTAACCTTCTTTTTTGTTTATTCTATTATTTCATGGGTGAAGTTCTGAGAGTTGGAAAGGTTCAGTGGCAAAAGGACAAGCCAATAGCTTAACAGATCAGAGATCTATTGTACAATGTTATAGATATAAAAACAAGAAATGTAGCTATGTGGGGATACTTCAAGGGTTTTCAATCTATGATGCAAGCAAGGGAGAGGATTCCTACCTCTATTGTAGAGAAGTACAAGGACTCAATTTTTTTCATGGTGGATTTTGATCAGTGTATGATGGAAGTGGCTGATCCTAGAATAATCTAGATCATGCCCATGGGATATGAAGTTGATAGGAAAGTTTTGGATATGTATGCCCAACACATACTAAGAAAACCAATAAATCCGGTAGAGGAAAGGTTTGGTAGATATACAGAGAAGGACGCACAGGTTCATAATGAACTTAGGAAAACTGTGATTACTAAAAGAGTTAGAAAAGAAGTAGTTCTTACAGAAAGCATGGGGGTATCTGCAAAATTATTAAAAGAAGCCAGACAGAAAAGGGAAGAAGTTGAAGCAACAAATCAAGCAACAAAGGAGGTAGCTAGAACTCAATCAGCTGGTCTGGTAGCACCATCTGCCCAAACTAGAACAACTAGAACCTCTGTATCTCATTTCGCCCCTACAGTAAAGTCCACCCCTAT
The DNA here is from genome assembly GCA_007115665.2 of Sequoiadendron giganteum. Classification (NCBI taxonomy): domain Eukaryota; kingdom Viridiplantae; phylum Streptophyta; class Pinopsida; order Cupressales; family Cupressaceae; genus Sequoiadendron; species Sequoiadendron giganteum. The sequence goes on from CM021103.1 coordinate 323,431, forward strand.
AAAAATTGAGTCTAAGAGATTCAGAAAGGAAGGAAAGATGGTGTATGGTTTGTTTACAGTGATGGAGGTCACGATGGAAGAGTCAAGGAGATCGGTCATCAAGGGCACAAGGAACTGACAATGATCACCAAGAGAATCAGCTACGTTGAGGGATGATGGGAATGAGAAGCAGAGACTAACAAACCGGGTATGTTAGTATGGCGGGTTAAGAAAGACTTTGGTTAAAGGATGAATCGAGCCACTTTTCGATAGATGCCAGGTCTTTTGATGGAATCTGAAGATTCTTGAGAGGAAGAGATGAAGTCAAGAACATATGAATGAATTTCAATGAAGTATTGGTTTAAAATTAGCCATGAAATCTGCCCTAAAAGTTTGTACTTGGCCGTTAAGAATCAAAGGAGAGGGTTAGATTACTGGAACAAATGGGGAATAGATGGGAGAGAAAGGTTCTTGTGGACTATCGGTGATTAATATGGATGGATGAGAGACACTTTGAGCAATTTGAGAAATTTAAGAAAGCCAAAGGGTTATAGGCTAATGGTTATGGTTTAGAGTCCTGTGAAAATAGAAATTCCCAAAGAATCTTTGTGGATAGGAGGGTGGAAGTTGTATTTGAAACTGTTTAAGATGTCTCAGTCCAGGTAGAGATCTCTTGGGAAGAGGATTTTGATCTTGCTAAGAGATTCCAAATTCTATCCTACAAAGATATCCTTTGAGAATCCATGGAAGTGGGCACCTGAGAATGTATCAGTTGACAAGGTAGAGATCTATGAAGACAAATCAAAACCTTCAATTGAGGAAGAAATAGTTGAGGAAAAGAAAGATGATGCGAAGCCAATTCCAACTGAGGCAAGAGACACTATTGAGGCAATGAAGAAATTATTGGTTGATCACAAGGAAGAGGTTGAACCGAAACTAATTGAAGGTCCTATTGACCTGTTTACCTTAAGCCCAATCCAGAAAATGAAAGTAGCTTCATTTGCTCAAGTGAAAGCCCAAGAAGAGCTACTAAAATCTCACATTGAATATGGTGAACTGTTGAATCTTGTGTCCAGAGTATTGGAGAAGATCATGCCCTCTTTTGTGAAAAACCCGACTGGATCTTCATTCAGTGAACTGAAAAAGGCTTATCAACTCGGTGAGTACTCATTTTGAGTCACTAGAAAAATCTGCTATGGAAAAAGTACAAAAGGAATTTGATGTTAAAAGATTTAGTGAATTGAAGGTATTGATTGCCAAAGACAAAACTATTTTACTCACATGTATAAAGAATGTACATAATTATTTATTAGAAGGTGGTAAGATCTACAAAGCATGTTTATCTTTTTCAAAGTTTGCTGAAGCAAATGAGAAGAAGATCAAAGATCTGGAAAAATAGTTAAGCATCATTTCTGATGGATTCGATCCTCTATCCGGTGGTATTGGAAAAACAAAAGATGAAGTTATGTCTTTGCTTGATAAGATAAAAATCTTGGAACATGAAAATAACAAAATCATTGCTAGAACTTGTGAACTTAGAGGGACAATTTGTTCAAAGATTGATGTACTATCAAGTGCTCTAAAAGAAGGAGAGGACTCTATGGAAGTTGGTGATCCGACCAACTTAGAATTTGCAGAGACACAATATTATCTAATCTATGGCCATATCACAATCATGGAAAGTCTCAAAAGAGTTTGGGACGCCAATCTAATTCAGCTGAAGAAAGATTTTGCAAACATTTTTCAGCTTTTGTAAGCTAGAGAAGCATTTTTGCATAACAATTTTGATTGATCCATTTTTGGTGTGCGATCCCTACCTTTGCTATTGATGTCAAAGGGGGAGAAGAGTGGAGTGAAAAATGCTTAATCATCTCAGGGGGAGAATAGCATTTTTGGAATTTTGGAGAAGGCAGTGTAATCTATTTTGGTACAGATTTGACACTTCGTCATTCTTCACTAAGTGTTGCCATCAATGCCAAAGGGGGAGATTGTTGGCAAGAGACATTGTAGTATCACTTAGTGTTGTCATTGATGGCAACGCAATTCGATGATCAGATACGCACATTATCATTTAATCATACTGACAAATAGATTGAAGATTGGTAAGGCAGAACAGAGTATCCAGTTGCACAATGTTCATCGATCCGTATGGAGATTTCAGGTTATTATTTTGTGTTGTGCATCTCAGGAAATGATTTTTGATATATTATCTCTATTAATTTTGAAGCGTAGTGGCTCATATCAATTCATGTGGAAGTTAGGAGGTCTGATTGGCTTATTCCCAGTTTTTCTTGTATTGGAGCCGACTTCATGAATATATTATGTTGCGGATGCATAAGGAATAATTAACCAAATGTTTGCATGATCGATCATGTTTGTTTTGGTCCCCTCTATATCTTAACCGACCTTGGAGGATACACATAAATATTTAATCATGGATCTAGCCGACAGTTGTAATTATTTTTGTGTTCTATTGAAGTCGACAAAGTGTAATTGAATTCTATGTTGTGGATATATATATAAGATCATCTGTATCAATTTGTATGATGTATGAGTTATGTATTGGTGCGAATTGTGAATAAGAGTAGAGCAAAAGAATAATTAAGTATAGTTTCACTTGCACATAGAAGTTATGTATTGTGTGTATGAGCAGAACAAAGCAGAAGTGCAAAATCAATCTGTAAGGCAACAAATCATTATTGAGCTTAACTGGAACTGTAATCAGGCATTTGTAGATGTTAATCTTCTCAGTTCAAAATTTCAAATAGTTTTAATCTGATTATCTTTTGTAAGGCAGTGAGCCTTCCCTTTGAGTAGTGAGCTCTAGGCAGTGCACCTGAATGCAAGTGCACTCCCCTTTTGTAATCTTCATTTGAGTATACTCATATCATAACTGTGGATTGGCCATCCACTGTCGTTTTTCCCCTAATAGGGTTTCCACATAAAAATATTGGTGTTATGGTGTTGAGTTTATTTTCTTGTTTATGCATTATGATTGAATGTTAATGCTTTGAAGATAAAGGTTAATAAAGTTAATTTTTGCACAACAATGATTCACCCCCCCCCTCTCAGTGTAGCTTGTTCCCAACATTATGTATCTTGGAAATATAATAAATGAATGCTTGATTCAATTTGGTTTCTTATAATGATTTTATTTATGAAATATATGATGCAAATGGTTGTAAATGATTCAGCTAACTACTATTGCAATGTACTAAGTTGGTTGCAGGGATAGATTCAATCCTCTGGAAGAGAGGGGAAGTATCGCTTAGGAGAAGAACTTGGTCTGGTAACCCTTAATGAGCCTAACTAAGCTTTCACACACTCACCTCTAGATTAGTGAAGTTGATCCAATAGTTTTGCATATGGTAAGTTGCTCATAGCCTTGTTTGTGTATGATCTAAATGATAGTAAGATTTTGTCTATGAATGTTTTTTGTTATGTGATTGAATCTCTTGTCTTGTGTGATTTTTCCTTATGTGTTTATATTTAAATCAATGAGATATACATAATATATATATGTATGTATCTAAGATAAACTCATACACATGAGTAAATACGTGCATGAGTATACGTAGATAGATGTATCTATGCATGCCATGGACGGATTGCCCATATGCATGGGAATATCAATCAAACACAAGGAAAATATAGATACACTTCATCTATATATGTCAATCAATAGGAATTATGAATATATGTGTTTAAATATCAATACATGATATATATATAGTGTATGAATATATATATATATATATATTAATATACGTGTATGTATTGACGATAAAGAAACATCCATATGAGTATATCAATATATTTATACATATACATATATATATATAATTCGATTGGGCAATGTCCAAGGCAGTTTGCAATAGAAAACAATTTAGATAACTCATCTTAGATTTTTTGTTTTTCTTTAAACTACTAAAATCAATTTTAGTCTAAGGCCATTTAACTTCTTAACTAGAAAATAATTTATTCTAAGGAAATTGGAAATACTAAACTAGAAAGCACAAGATAACTAATTTAGAAAGAATAACAACTAAGCTAGAAGCATAGGAATAAATAAATTAAACAACTGATAAACTACAAAAGTGGAGAAATAAGTAAACATGTCATGAAACATTCTCTTAAATAGTAAAAGATTCTAACAGTTGTAACAAGTAACTTGGAATAATTGAAACAAAGAGTGCTCTGGAACTTCAGACTTGACAACTGACAGAATTAAACGATTTCCTACTGAATGGTTATCTATGTAACAAAAAAAACAACATAACAGTAAGTACTTATCTATTTAAGTTATCTTCCCTTGAGTGGCCAGCTCGTAGTTTATCACTTCGTTCTCAAATCACATACACTACTGGTTCTGAAGTCCTTTCATTAAAAACAATTATCATCCATAGTTCAACAACTCAACAATTGACAAAAGATAGTTCTTTTATTCATCAGTACTCAACAATCATGTTTAACAGCATAATGTTGCTATTGAGTGTCTAGTTCAACTTCAGGAAATTACATTCTTATAGAAAAACTTGTAACTAAATCCTAGATTCCATATGGCATGGATAGCCATTGAAAAAGTCTTTAACAACTTATAACTAACTTCCTTGTCTTTAAAACCCATTACATAATCATTAAGAAGGCTCGAGACAAGCCATGAAGTTTTTTATTAAAAGATCATAATAAAAATTAAATAAATAACAACTATATCTTCGGTTCATCAGCCTGATGTTCAGGAGCAGGTTCGCAACATCCATCTTCCATTGTCATTAAGGCACGTGCTAGTTTAAACGTTTTGTAACTACTGCAAGATGTCTGATTATTGCCCTACAAAAACACTCAAAATAACCCATTAAACCCTTATTGGTAGATTACCTCAATTGACCCTAAGAAATAAAGTTTGCATAATTTTCCTTAAAGATAAGCAATTATTTCTCCTAAAGTTTAATTATTTGGTAGAGACTGAATATTGAGCTTGTATAAATAGGATTTTCTGGTTTCATTATGATGAGGTTATTTTTACCTCATCATTTCCTTCCCTTCCTAGTTCTTGGCAGGTCCTACTCCATAATTTTAACCCTAACTTTTATTCCATTCTTCATATCTGGCACTGAGGTCATACTCATCTCTTGTTGTTGAATTGAAAGCTATAGGGTTATGGATGAACCCTCTATGAAAGATAACACCTTCTCTCCATTCATTAAAAACTCTATCATTTTGATCTGTTGAAATATGGAAAGTAGGAGGTGGATTAGGCAACAAGGGAGGTCTATATCTCATCCCCATCCTGTTTGTCTTAAGGTTTCTTATGATTTTAACTAAAGCATCAGCTCTTCTAAAAGACCATCTGATATTAAGAGGGGACATGACCTCTCTTATCTTGAGATAGGCTGGTAATGGAGTAAATCTCTCTTCACAAGCATGCCATGCTTTTCCAATTAATTTTTACCCATGTTCCATTAAATTATCATAACATAGTCTGAGACTGTTATCATAACTTTATTTCATTTTATAATTTACCAGAAGAGGTGAAAAGGTGTCTTTAAAACCTTCAGGCCTAGCATTAGGTGATCTTATTTGAAGACCCATGGTTATTTCTACTTGTGCATATTCTTTTGTGTGTTCTTGCCAATGAACCTAGTTTCTCATAGTAGAAAACAGGGCTCTCAATTCTACTTCACCAACAAATAGATTGATGAAGAAATTAGTGTGATTTTCTAATAAAAGATCATGCAAAAAGAATTCACAAATCAAATCTTTATCCTCAGGGGTTGATTCCACAAATATTTTAATAAATTCTTTATCATTAGGCACATAAGGCTGATCATTGTAGATTTTGAACAGTTTCCACCTTATCCATTGTTCATTCAGAAACATTGAGTACAATCGGGATGGCCTTCTACAAGATAATAGACACTCTACTAGCTGACATGCATCTTGTTTCCCTTTATATGCCCTGTGAAATGATTCTTCTAGGAGTACCAGTTCCTTTTTCAACCTGTAGTTCTCAATTTGAACATTTCTTAAGAAATAGCATTTTTCCATCCATTTCATGAGTAATGGGGGAATACGAACCTGGAATCATTTAGTTATAACTGGCTCAGTTTGAATTTCTTTTGATTCCATTCTTGGTTTCGTAGTGCTTTCCTGTAAGTCATGTTCTAGCTCTACAATTTTGCTAAGGGAAGCATTTAATTCTTCTATTTGTGTCTTTTTGTCTTCCTCAAAAGCTGAGAACATAAACATAAAATTCTTCTTTATCATTTCAATTTCTTTATTTTTTTCAGCAATATCAGCATTAGAATTGCTATGTCCTTGACTTAATTCCTGAATTTGTTCTTTTAACTCATAAATTAATGTATCCTTTTCTTGTAGTTGCAGTTTCAAACCCTGTATTTCTTGATCTCTTTTATTTATTACAGCAACATGCACTGTTAACTCCTCTTTTTGTAATTCAATCTATTCATTATTTATGTACAATTGTTTCCTTAAATCATCAATTTCTATCCTAAATTTCTCTATCTTTGCATTAGTATCTCCTATTTCAGCTATCTCTACAATTCTATCAACAATGGGAGATAAATAATTTAAAATATTATCTCCCTCATCCTGTTCTTTTTCTTGAATTTCTTTGGCGAGGAATTCCTCCACATATTCAGAGTGGGAAGGCAATTCCTCAACCGAATTTTCTCTCTCTAGAGGCATTGCCTCTTCATTGACAGGTTCAGAAATCTCAATGGGTTTTGATGGCCGTTTGGGCTTCTTTTTCTTTGAACTAACTCCCATACTCTGCATTGGCATTTCAGTGAATTCAGAGGCTGAACATTTACTTCTCCTTAAAAGAGGATTACTTTGGAAGGCGACAGGTGTCTTCCTTTTCCCTTTCCTTTTTCTCCTGGGACTACTCATATCAGAATAGATGAGCTCAACATGCTCTGGAAAATCAGGGGTTTTGAATTCATCATTAAGAGATTTTGACACTTCTTCACCAAGGGTTGTGGGAATCGGAGGTTTCGGAGCTTGAGATCCCTCAGGGGAGATTGCTCTGGATGTTGAAGCAACTTGGTGAGGTGTTTCCCCTGGTTCTGATTTTCTTTTGATTGAAGACTTTTCAATTTTCCCCAAAAACTTCTCCCACTTACCCTCATATTTCTTGCGAAAATGGTATTTTCAAATTAATTGAATTAATCCATGGTGTTTTAGTGGCCTTGACCCCGTTTTATATCTTTCTATAGAGGAATTTATAGAATCATATAAAAATTCTGGCAAATTAACCCTAAGAGTAGGGCTTTCCTTTCCATGGCGCAAATGGATTAGCATTTGGAATGCAGGGCCTACTACAATAGTGAGTTGGCCTTCACAAGTGAAATATTTTATAATCCAGGCTACAACAGTTCCCCAAGGTTCTAGTATAGAGGTTCTCTGAAATCCTTTATTTTTTCCTCTAGTACTAATTACTACCATGGGGTGAGGGTCTCCCTCTCTAACAAATAATTCATACAACTTTTGATATGTTATCTGAGAGGTCTCTTTTAATTTTATGCCTAAATTTTCTAACCCTGATAAATGAGAGATGATTTTTGGACTCACCTTAAAATGCTTTCCATGGAGTACCACCTAACCATTTGAGTAGTTTTCTACAAATGCACTCACCAACTTTTCATTATAACCTTCAAACTTTCTGATAAATTCCAACCACCCTGCCTCTTCGAAAAGACCAGAGATATTGCTTAACCCCAACAATTTTTCTATGCAATGTGGCTCTGATTTCTTTTTACCACCCCCCATTCTCTTATTTTCCACTCTGCTAAAGATTTCAACCAAGGCAAGAACTTGTACACAACTAACTTTGAAAATACAACTACTGAAATTATTTATTTTTCTTGCTCGAAGCTTATTGTGCAATGATTTTAATCTGCATGGAGGCATGTGAAAATCTTGTCGTACAAGTAGTTGATCGCCGAGTGGCACAGATTGCTAAATTAGGAGGGAAGTTCGTGCCAATTAATTATTCTTTATTCGAAAATAACTACCTTCTTAAAGCGAAAATTAGTACTTACTTGCATTCTATGATCATTCAAAGATCTCATACCTTTATAGATTTGACAAGATGACGCGATGGTATTGGCTGAGGTGACAACATATTTATTATGGCATGGATGCAGAAGTTTATGAAATGATGGAGCCATCAATGAGGATAGGTTGTATTGGTGGCTTAATTTATGATGAGAAAAGAGATAGGAAGGCATGTGTACAAAGATATGATGATGGAAGCATCTCAAAAATTTGTATTTGTGAAGAAGGTGGCAGAATGCAAATGAATAAGTTTCGCAGCATGCGAGAGGCATGCATTCATGATAAAGAAGGCATATAAGTTCTAGAGTATCGCCAAAAGATGTAACTGGAACAACAATGAAGTGAAGGTTCTAGAGCATCGTTGAAAGATGCAATCGGAGTAGCAATGAAATGAAGGTTTCAGAGCATCACTAAGAGATGCATTCGGAGCAGCAACGAAATGAAGGTTCTAGAGCATCGTTGAAAAATGCAGCCAAAGCAGCAATGAAATGAAGGTTCAGGAGCATCGCTGAAAGATGCAACTGGAGCAGTAATGAAATGAAGGTTCTGGAGCATCGCTGAAAGATGCAGCTGGAGCAACAATGAAATGAAGGTTTTGGAGCATCGTTGAAAGATGCAACCAGAGCAACAATGAAATGAAGGTGAAGTGGCAAGACCATGAATTTTGAACTTCAGGAGCTTTGAATCACTTTGCAGGAACACCTTTTTAACGTGAGGAGTTGTTGTACAAGTTCCAGAGCATCGGGTATAAAGACCGTCAGGTTTCAGAGCATTTGGCATTAGGACCATAAGTTCCAGAGTATCTTAGGAAGGTGCTCCGAAAGTTATTTTCCTCTTTATAAGAAGTCCTGCAAAATGGAACAAAAATTAGCTAAGTCCAAAAGAAGAAGAACTAATGAAAGGAAAATATCTTGTTATACATGTCTTTTTATTACACATTTTCAAAATATATATATATATATATATATATATATATTTTTACCAAATAGAATTTGCCTTGGCGAAATCAATGCATTGGACCTCACCCTGCATTTCTACCAGTTTTGAAAATTCTTCCCTATTCACTAGCTTATGGTAGATACACAAGCGATGACCATTGACTAAGAGGGTTCGTGTGTCACCATCAATTGGTTTCAACTGAATTGTGCCATTCGAAAAGACCTCAGAAATCTCATAAGGTCCCAACTAATGAGTCCTGAGCTTTCCTCTATGATCTTTGTATCTAGAATCGAATAGCAAGGCCCAGTCTCCGTTATGGAACTCCCTCTCTTTAATATGTTTGTCATGCCACACTTTCTGTTGATGTTGAATTAGTTATGTTTGATGGACAACGTCTAAGCGAAGCTCATCCAATTCGCTTAATTGTAGAACTCATTCAACTTGGGCTCGTTTCAAATCCAAACCTCGTTCCATAGCTATTCATAGAGTTTGAAGTTCAAACTCAATGGGAAGAAGAGGTTTCTTCCCAAAAATGAGCTCATAGGGGCTGAATTCAGCTGTGGATTTCCATGTCGTGTTGCACACCCAAACAACTTTAGGCAATTTTTTGGCCCAATCTTTTCTTCCTAAAGAAACTATTTTTGTTAATATGTTCTCGAGCTCTCTATTAGTTACTTCCACCTGGCCGTTTGCTTGAGGGTGGTAAGGGGATGACTTTCTATGGCTTACTTGAAAATGGTTGGTGAATGCCAAGAGCACTTTGGACATGAATTGGGGTCCCTGGTCGGTAACGATAGTTCGAGGGGCTCTGAATCTAAGGAAGATTTTATTATAGAGGAAGTTTGCGAATTGCTCTTCCCTAGCTACTCGTAAGGCTTGAACTTTTTCCCATTTCATCAGGTAATCAGTGCAAACCAATATGTATTCTTTCCCTTGAGAGGAAGGATCTATGGGTCCGATAAAATCTAAACCCCAGTTTTTAAATGGTTCGAGCACTACCTACGGCAGTAAAGGCATCTCTGAAGAAGTAGTTGGTCTTCCTACTCTCTGACATTCATCACAATGATGAACATAGTTCTTAACATCCTTATGCATTGAAGGCCAATAATATCTGGCACCTAAAATTTTATGGGAAGTTCTTTTTGTAGAGTAGTGCCCTCCTAAAGGATCATCGTGGCAGACCCTTAGAATGTTGTAAGTTTCATCCACTCTAACACATCTTCTTAAGACCATATCAGGTTCACAATGAAATAAAATTTCATTAATCCATTTAAATGGGGCACTTTCCCTGATAAGTCGCTTCCTTTGCTTTGTCGTGAACCCCGGGGGTACCTCAGAGGCATCTAAATAGTTAGCAATGTCAACAAACCAGGGTGACTTCACAGAAATAGCAAATCTATTCTCATCTGGAAACTCATCATGTATGGGTGCACAGTCACCCTCTTCTTGTTTGATTCATGACAGGAAGTCCGCTACTACATTATATCTTCCTGGCTTGTCAAGGATTGTAACATTAAACTCCTGAAGGAGTATTAACCATCTCATAATCTGACCATTAACTACAGGTTTGTTCATTAGATATTTTACAACTGAATGATCTGTATAAACTGTAACCTTATATCCTGTATTATAGTGGCATAATTTTTTAATGGCATGAACTACAACCAAGAATTATTTTTTTGTTGTCGTATAGTTTCTTTCTGCAAATGTCAAGTTTTTACTAATAAACTATATGGCATATTTACCCCCGTTCTCATCTTCTTGTCCCAATACTGCCCCAATAGTGTCGTCTGAAGCATCAAAATAAATATGGAAGGGAAGAGTAGAGACAAGCTTCTCCTTAATTGTTTCAAACGATATTTGACACTTAGATGTCCAATTGAACTCTACTTCTTTCTGTAGAAGAAAGAACATAGGAGAAACAATTTTACTGAAGCCTTCTATGGAACTTTTGTAGTATCCAGCATGTCCAAGGAAACTTCAAACATCAGTTTGTGTTTGAGGAATAGTCAATTGTTAGATGACTTCAATTTTCTTGGGATCCACCTTTATTCCCTCAAAGGAAACGTGATGGCCTAAGACTATTCCTTGTTCTACCATTATTAAACATTTTTCGTGACTAAGGGAAAGATGATTTTTCTCACAAAATTTTAAAACTTGGTCTAGGTTTTGAAGAGATTCATCATATGTTGACCCATAGACTGTAAATTCATCCATATAGCCTTCTACACAGTCATTGACGAGTGCAACGAATATAGCAAGAACGTCTCTCTGAAAAGTCGTTGGAGCATTACAAAGTCCAAAGGAAACACCCTGTTTGCAAATATGCCCCAAGGGCAGGTAAACATGGTCTTATCTTGGTCTTTTGGAGCAACCTGAATCTGGTTGTAACCACTAAATCCATCTAAAAAGGAGAAATATTTCCTTCCAGCCAAGTTGTCCAGAACCTGATCAACAAATGGTAGGGGAAAATAATCTCGATGAGTGGCTTTGTTGAGTTCTCTATAGTCTACACAGATTCTCCATTTCCCATTTTTCTTTGGCACAACCACCATAGGTGACACCCACTTACTATCAGAGATAGGATAAATAAATCTTGCACTGAGGAGTTTCTCAATCTCGATTTTGACTAAATCCTTTAATGCAGGATTAAGTATCCTCTGTGGTTGTTGTACAGGCCTTATATTAGGATCAGTGTAAATGTGATGTGTAAAAAAACTCGAGTGAATTCCCCTCATGTCTGTATAGTCCCAAGCAAAAGCTTTAGATCTCCTTACCAACACATTAAACAATTTATCCTCTTGTGTTTCTGTCAGCCAGCTATTGATGTTAAGAGTTTTTCCTGGTAGTAGCATAATCGATTTGTTCTAGGATGGGTCGAAGTGTCAGTATATATTGGTCGCAACAAGGTGTTGAGAGGACAACTATGAGGTATAAGTTGGTGAAACCTTGTGATATCTTCAAATAAATGACTTGTTTTGGGGACCATGTTAGCTAAGGGACAAGGCATTCCGATTGTAGCATAGCATATCAATTGGTTGTCCAAAAATTCTTGGAGCATCCATCATTTCTTCCTCATTGGGGCTTATAGCAAGGCATGCTACGTCGTTTACTAACTCATCCTCTAGTTCTTATCTATGTTGCTTAATTACTACCATGGCTAGCGAGGCCAAACTGTCTTGACCATTAGATTCTTCTGGTTCATCAACCCAAACCTTATCATGTTCAGTGGGTTTAGCAGGGGGATATAAGAACAATCGTTTACTATTTGGACCATGAGAAATGGTCATTCCCCCTTCTCTGCAATCAATCTTAGTGGCAACAGTGGCCAACCATGGTCTTCCAAGTATTATTGGATAGCTATCTTTGGGTGTAAGCGACTGGATTACCTGGAAGTCGACTAGATATTCCCATCCATCAACTTTGACAAGAATGTTTTTAATAACACCCTTTGAGATGGCTATAGCCTGATTTTCCATTTGTAAGACTATGGTTGTAGGACGTAAATCAGTAAGGCCTAGTTTTTCCATCACATCCGTAGTCATCACATTAATAGCTGCTCCTAAATCCACTAATGCATTTGGTATCACTACCTCGTTAATTGTAACGGTTATAAGTGGACTCCCAAGATCATCATATTTTGGAGCAATAGTCTTTCTAGATGAAAAATCAGCTAAATAGCCATCAATATGAACAGTATTTATCTTCTTTGGCTTCCTCCCCGGTGTTTTAATACATAGTTGTTTGATTAACTGATTTAATTGAGGAATTTATTTTATTGCTTGTAGTAGAGGAACCTCAATTTTTAGTTGCTTAATTTCTCGAATTAACGCGGTTTCAGAAGCCACAGGCATTTTCGGAGTACCTTCCAGAGTCATTGATTTTAGATGTTTCGGATATGGTGCCATCGTTCTCTCTTTTAGAATGGAATCCTCCCTATGTTAACTCAAATACTGACCTTCCTCCCCCTGAGATAAATTAGCAGCTCCTACTGTTGAAAAAGGATCTTTATCTTTTGTTGGTGTGGCAAGATTAGGTGGCGTATCCTTTCTAGGACTTTTAGGTTTGGGTTCCTCCACTATTTCTTCAATAGTTGGGGGTTGAAGAGTTCTACCAGAGCGCAACTGTACATTTCCACAATGTATTGCATTAAGTCCTGTAACATTTTCATGTTCAGTAGAGTAGACTAGCGTATTCTGGCGATTATTCTTAGGGTTGGGAAGCGGTTGCGCTGGAAGCTGAGGTTGATTTACCTATTCATTATGAGGAGGGTTTTGAGCTGGAGGTAACAAATTCTATTGTTGATTCCTCCTAGGTCCAGTATAAAATTGATTATGTCCCTGATTCCATTGGGGGGCAGCATGTTGTTGGTACCATTGTTGTTGTGGTTGGTTTGACCACTGCTGAGTTCCCCATGTTTGATTTGCCCATTCGGGGGATCCCCAATAAGGATTTCCCCAGTTAGGTTGTGGTGGTTGTGATTGGTTCCAATATGGATTCCATTGATTATGAACCTAGTTATTTTGTGGTCTCCATGCAGGATTGGAATTCTGTCCATAAGAGAAGTTACCTCGTTGACGTTGGTTTAATGCGTTTATCTCCTCTTCAACTTGAATAGTTTTTTTCTTAGTATTCTTAAGATCAGACAGAAGCTCACACTGATTGGTAGAATGGTTTTTCTCACAGAGTTGACAAATGTTGACTTTGTCTAAAGGACACTCGCGCAACAAGTGTTTGTTTCGACACCTGGGACAATAGATTGACAAGGTCTCTGGGTTGCGAGTTTTAGCTTGTATGCCATCTAATGTAGTGTTCAACTGAACACGAATGTCCATTTTCAGATTTTCTATTTCTTCGCGGAGCTTACCTATCTCATTAGACCCTCTAAAAAGATTAGTTTTACGGATTCCTCCCCGAGTATGGGAGAAATTATGACACAATTCACATATTCCCTCAAGGGTCAATTGAGATACGTCACCTTTTCCCATTAGATCGAGACTTCTTCTAGCGTCAACATCAAGTCCCTTAAGAAAAATTGTTTTGAGAATCTCGACGCTAATAGCCTCTTCTCCACATATTTTAGACAAGAACATGAACCTATCGATATAGTCCTCTAAAATTTCATCCTCGTTTTGTCTTAGTTTAAATAGCTCTTCCTTACGATCCCTCACCCTATAGTAACTCTTGTATTTTTGCAAGAAAACATTCTCCATTTCCCCCCAAGATGTTATACTACCAGAGCCCAGTCCCATGAACTAGCGCATTGCTGAATCCTTCAAAGTAGAAAGAAAGAGCTTCAACTTCTGGTTATCATTTTTATAATCATAAGTTTGACACAAGACTTTAAATTCAAAGAGAAATTGGTCTAGGTCTTCCGAGGACAAGCCACGAAAGGTTGGAAGGAAAGCTGGGGAAATGTTCTTCATCGCAGTATCATCATCTGCATCCAAAGTAATAGGATAGGTAAACGTTCGAGGAGGCTGAGGTTCATTGTGGTTAGGTTCAACCCTATGATCTCCCATGATGTTCAGAGAAATCTGCTCCTCAACAACAATCTCCTCTATAACTGGTTGTTCTACCAGTTGATCTATAGGTAAATAGTGGAAAGCATTTGGTGGAGTAGGCTCAAATAATTATTCAATAGTATGGTCGTCTGAGCCTTGGGCCTCCCTATATATGATTAGTATGTATTTTGGGGGGGTCTTTGGTATAAATCATCTGTGGGGGCCTCTTTTCCTGACCATGCAAAAAAGAAAGCCGATGGTGGAATTTTGGCCTAAATTGAGGTATTCAAACCGTCTCCTAATAACACTTAAGCAAGAAGGCTATTTTATGTCCCCGACAATAGCGTCGAAAAGTGATGGGTTGTCGTTAGGTCCCATTACTTTAGAATATAAAATTTCAATAAGTCGATTGGGCAATGTCCAAGGCAGTTTGCAATAGAAAACAATTTAGATAACTCATCTTAGATTTTTTGTTTTTCTTTAAACTACTGAAATCAATTTTAGTCTAAGGCCATTTAACTTCTTAACTAGAAAATAATGTATTCTAAGGAAACTGGAAATACTAAACTAGAAAGCACAAGATAACTAATTTAGAAAGCATAGGAATAAATAAACTAAACAACTAATAAACTATGAAAGTGGAAAAATAAGTAAACAGACCATGAAACATTCTCTTAAACAGTAAAAGATTCTAATAGTTGTAACAAGTAACTTGTAATAATTGAAACAAAGAGTGCTCTAGAACTTTAGACTCGACAACTGATAGACTTAAATGATTTCCTACTGAATGGTTATCTATGTAACAAACAAAACAACATAACAATGAGTACTTATCTATTTAAGCTATCTTCCCTCGAGTGGCCAACTCGCGGGTTATCACTTCGTTCTCAAATCACATACACTATTGGTTCTGAAGTCCTTTCATTAAAAACAATTATCATCCATAGTTCAACAACTCAACAATTGACAAAAGATAGTTCTTTTATTCATCAATACTCAGAGATCATGTTTAACAACATAACATTGCTATTGAGTGTCTAGTTCAACTTCAAGAAATTACATTCTTATAGAAAAACTTGTAACTAAATCCTAGATTCCAGATGGCATGGATAGCCATTGAAAAAGTCTTTAACAACTTATAACTAACTTCCTTGTCTTTAAAACCCATTACATAATCATTAAGAAGGCTCGAGACGAGCCATGAAGTTTTTGATTAAAAGATTATAACATAAATTAAATAAACAACTATATCTTCGGTTCATCAGCTTGATGTTCAGGAGTAGGTTCACAATATCCATCTTCCATTGTCATTAAGGCACGTGTTGGTTTAAACATTTTATAATTGCTGCAAGATGTCCGATTGTTGCCCTACAAAAACACTCAAAATAACCCATTAAACCCGTATTGGTAGATTACCTCAATTGATCATAAGAAATAAAGTTTGCATAATTTTCCTTAAAGATAAGCAAATATTTCTCCTAAAGTCTAATTATTTGGTAGAGACTGAAGATTGAGCTTGTATAAATAGGCTTTTTTGGTTTCATTATGATGAGGTTATTTTTACCTCATCAATATGCATGTGTTATTATGCAGAATATGTAAATATATGTATGTGTATTTGAATATCGAATAATCTATTTTATAAACTTATAAGTTGAGATATACATATATATATACATATTATATTATGTATATATATATTAAATATATGTTAATGATTGTAAATAGCACTGAAATGTTTATTAAGTGCATATAATATAAAGCATAACATATACTATGTATAAAGTGCACAAATAGTGTATAGCGCATAAATAAAGGAAATTGCACATCATTTGGTGACATCGCATAAACAATAAACATTGCATAAAGAATTTAAATGTTGAGTAATGTAAACATAGGCAAAACTAAAGCATGGAACATGGAGAATAAAGCAAACCATAGTATGAGGATAATTTGGAAAGACAGTCAAATCTTGTGAAGGAAAAATGAATATCAACATGTAAAGATATTTGACCTAGTCTTTTCCAGACAACAACCAAATAAATAGGGTGCATGATATAATGTGTAGGGCTAAAGTATGAATTGTGCATACCTTTTAGAAGTTTTTTTTTCATTTCATTTCTAGCATATGAGGCAAGTGGAGTGTGAGAAATAGTCAAGTATGAAGCTGGCTGAGAAAGGTCGACCTATAAAAGCATTAACCTTGCATTTATGAGTAAATCACTCTGTTGTCATAAGGATATAGCGACTAGCTGAGCATATGCATTTAGTCATCATTTTAAATTTGCCACCTTGAACTCTACTCGCTGAGTCGAACCTTTGTGTGTGAGAAGTGGTAAGAATGAGAGTTTGTTTGTAGCCTTGGAGTGCTCAGGTTTTGTATAAATAAGAGAGCATTCTTCATCTTTTGGGATACATAATTGCATTCTTATTTTCTATTTTTTCTGAGAGCTACTCTTTTGCACTTTTGAGTTGAGAGTTTGTGAGGATTTTGAGAGTGATTTTAGTGAAGATAGAGTGAGTTGCATTGTGAGAGTTTTTCAAGGGAAGATAAAAGTTAGTGAAAAGTTGAGATTAAAAGGAGTTGCAAGCTAATTTTGGTGAAGTCTGTGCTAGGAAACCAGATTTATCAATTGAAGCTTTCTAATTATAGGCATGCTAGTTTTCTAGTCTATTTCATATTTTGAAAAGATTGCTTGATTTTATATGTTTTGTTTGAATTGAATGGGAAGAGGAAATTTAGATGCTTTCTTATGAATTTGCTTATATTCTTCTTGAAAAGTACAAAAGATGCTTGAAGAGCTTAGTTGTTTGTAAATTCCATAATGGGATTATATTGGCATATTATATATGTAGGAATGAATGTTTACTATAAGCTATGTTAAGTTAAAGCTTATATAGTTATAGTTTGAATTATGAAAGAGCTTGAGAAAGTTTAGAATATGAATTAGTTTGAATTATTTAAGTTGAAATGTCTTAGAGAGAGAATATAGGTTATTCCTAGAGTTAGGATAATCCAATGAAGAGGATAGCCTATGCATCGAATATGTGTGGTCATTACAAATTGAACTAGGAAGGTGTGTGAATAGGATGAATCTCACTTGAAGTAATTGAGTGTTAAATTCTTTGGCCAAAGTAGTGTAAGTTGCCACTATTTACACTGTCAATTCACTATGGTCCAATTATGAATGCCAGTCCAAGATTATCATACATGTAGGTTGTAGCCACTCTATGGGAAAGTTCTAGTTTGTAGGACACAACACCAAACTCAAGAAAGGCTAGTATTATGCGGTTACCAAATCAATCTCTTCATCAAAGAGTAGGGCCATCTTACTGTTAGGTAGATGTGCGACGGATTGCAGTAAGTCCATGGTTGGCAGAAAAGTGCTTGAGTGATGCTTCTCCTCATCAGTTGGCGACCAAGATTTGAAGAGGGACTACTTGGACCATACATATTTCTACTGCCAGTAAGCTCATAGGAGCAATGTATGTATTCTTGTATCCATTTATATTGAAGATTGTAAACATGAAAAGTTAACTTGAATATTATTTATTATGAAATCAATTCTTTGGAAAGATTTTGATATTATATTATAATGCAATGGAAGTTTGGAATAATGTTTATTTCAAATGTGCATGTTATCTTTGTTTTTGGAAAGAAAACTTTAATTGCTATGTGATGGCATTGTGAATTATTCACTTGCGGTTAAAAACACAAAAAAAAAAATTGAGTAGGACAATGGGCATGTTACACGTGGTATCAAAGCTAGGTTTTGATCCTAGGACCTATGGGTTGTGGGTTATGGGATCATATGCAAGGAGTGATAGTGTTTTCAAAGATTGATCTATGATTAGGTTACCATCGACTGATGATCAAGGATGAAGACAATTTGAAAAGTGGTTTCAGGACTAGATATAGTCATTATGAATTTACAGTCCTACCTTTTGGACTTACAAATGCACTTGAAGCATTCATGAACTTGATGAATAATGTATTTAGGGACTACTTGGATAGGTTTGTATTGGTTTTCCTAGCTGATATCTTGATATATTCCAAGAATGAAGAAGACCATTGTAGACATTTAGAGATTGTTCTTCAACGATTAAGAGAGCATAAGTTATATGGAAAACTCTCTAAGTGCACCTTCTTTCAAAAGAAAGTATAGTATCTGGGTCATGTAATTGCATATGATGGAATTGCAATAGATCCAACTAAAATAAAAGTGGTACTTGAGTGGCCAGTGCCAAAGAATGTACCTAAGATTAGAAGTTTTATGTGTTTGGTAGGTTACTATTGAAAGTTTGTTGCAAACTTTTCCAAGATAATATTTTCTATTACTTCATTGTAGAGGAAAGGGAAGAATTTTGAGTGGTTTGATAAATGTCAAATAACATTTGACCCACTCAAGGAGAAGTTGAATATGACACTGATCTTGAAGGTACCTAATCCAAATGACGACTTTAATGTCATCACAGATGCATCAGGTGAAGGATTAGGTGAAGTCTTAATACAAGAACAAATGTTGTAGGTGCAACTCAAGCAAGTAAGAGCACAGGCATATCTCCAGCTCTACCTCCCCACCATCTCAAAACTATTCTCCAATTTGAATGATCTTGTCTTGGAAAGACAATATTCTAGTGTTAACTATTTTCCTCGTGGACGTGTAGGTTATAGGTTTGTGGGTATCAACTGTGGCAATGAGAATAGTGGAGGTGCTTCGCCTCCTACAATACCATTGCTCCTCCACCCTCCAACAATAGTTTGAGGTGCAACACAAGCAAACAAAACTCTTCCATAGTCCACAAGTACTCCTCCACCTCCACCTCCACATCATCTCAAACATATTACAGTGAGAAGCAACATCCCTCTAGTTTCTCCTTTACCAAATGCCTATCACTAGATACACAAAGATATTGTTCCCAAGCTCTCCAACAAGAATTTTGGTCCTTATAGGAAGAAAGATTCAAATTCTTCATGGGGGAAATATTGAATGTTGTGAATAGTGTCATGGATAAGGGTTGTGGCTTCTTTCAATTCATTACACCTCGTGCCTTCGATCTCAGTAATGAAAATGTTGTGAGATTAGGAAAAAAATAATTCATTGTTTTGGGCTTTTGTTTTGTGCCATTCCAATCTTATAATCTGGGCAAAGGAAGTGTCAATAGCAATCTTGAAAGTCATGAAACAATCATTGTAAATGAGGGTGGTAAAAATGTTTTCAGAGTGGGAAACGGAGGGGGACTTGTGAAAATGTTGTGAGTGATCAAAATAGCAACAATATGCATGTGTCTGGCCACCTTAGCATCATTGCAGTCAAAGGCCTTGTGGGTATGGAGAAGATGGTATCCCATATTTTGAGTAAAATGTTTTGCTCTCTCCACTTTGTTTTGCATAACGTTGTTGATTTGAGCAAAGGCATTGTAGTGAGTTTAGGACAGAAGACATTAGATACATTCAACATCATCTTGAGTCAATGTTTCATCCGCTTGCATTTTATTACAGGCCAAGTAGTGGTACGCTTTGGCAAAATGGGGATCCTTATTTTTGTTTTTTTTTTGGGTAAGTTTTGGGAGCTGCTTCGATTCATTGAATGTCCAGCTTTCAGATGTACTGGCGAAATGGTTGCCTGGTCAATGGGGAAGTGCAGAAAGCCCGATCATTGGGGAAAGTACAGGATGCCCTTAGCTTTTGTTTGAACAAGATTAGGGAGTTCCTTCGCTTGCAAGGTTTGTGAAGAAAGGAGCATTAGGATGTTGGTTTTAGTTAAGTTTTTGTGCCTTTATAAGGCTTTGTTTATTGGAGTATTTTAATCATTTTGTGCATAGATATCATTTTAAGTATGTTAATTTTTGAAGTTTAATGTTTATCTGAATTTATGAATAAGGTGTATATTTATCTTTCATTTTGTTCAATACAAAAAAAAGCTGTATATTTATTTCAAGCATTTTAGAGAGTTTGGAGTGAATGTACCTACATCCTGTACAAAATGTTTGATAAGAAATTTGAATTTTTAAAGGTAATAATTATTATTGAGTTGTTATTGGTGTAATGTTTATCTTTATTTATTATAAAAATTTATTCTTAAATATATCTTATGGTGAGTTTAGAGGGTTAAAGTTGTTATGTATTTGGTTTTTAGAGTGTAGTTTTATTTTAAGTTTTGAAGAGAGAGAACAAATAAAATATAATTTACAATTGAAACGCTATCATTATTTTAGTAGGAAACTCTTATTAGATATTAAATAAGTGTTATTAGAAATTTATAGTCATCACACAATGTTATAAGGGAGCTTTATGCATAATGACAACTCTTTTATTTTTATTTTTTTAAATATAATTTTTTTTTTAAATATAAAAATTTCTAAAAACTAAAATATTGTATACCATAAGAATGTTTAATTACAAACAACTCCATATTTTTCTCATCTAATACTAGGTTATAAATTCTAGGCTCCCCTCTCTACAAGAACATTACTTAATTTAGGGAGGAAGAGATTTAAAAATTAGTATGTTTTTTTTAAAGTTTAGTCTAATCAAAATTTGTTTATTAAAACTAACACATTTTATTACATCATAATTGATAAGATTGTTTACTATATAAAGATAGAGTTCGTTAAAGTGATCACCAAATGGTTTTCCTTTCAACCTTCCTTAAAACCATACAAATAATTTATGTATTGATATATTTAATTTTCATAATGAGAATTGTTGACTTTATCAAAATGACCTCTTCTTGAGACCTTTGTAAAAGATGAAAAAATATTTCCTAAGGCTAGAAAAATATTTGCTTCTATATTTTTTATATTATTATTTCTATTTTATCATTATTTTGTACTATATGGTACCAATTCACTAATATTTATCTTATGTTTGTATCTTTTAAATTGTAAATGAAAGAAAAAATCATGTATCACACCAAAAATTGCTATAGAAAGACTTTGAACTAATGCTTGAGTTTATTTCAAGAATTAAGAATAACACATAAAAATTAATTATCTTGAGAAGAAAATAATAGAGTTGATAGGCAATGGTAATTGCAACAACATTGTTGCAAACATAGGTCAACCAATGGAGTTGGAGTGATAAATTTGCATGTAAGAACCCACTCTCCAAGATTTTTGTGAAGCATTAATGAATAATAATTCATTTTCATGGAATTATAAAGGAAAATTCTTTAGAAGGATTGCACAACCATGGGTTGATCATTCAATATTTTTATCAATGATCACAAAGAATAGCATGCATAATTGATCAATGACTAGGATGCTTCTAGCACATGAGAAAAATAAAATGAATTATTTAAGGCAAGAGACTATGTCATGGTCTATTTTAGAACTATACAATAACAATTAATACAAGGATAGGTTCAACCTGATACTAGAACCTTTGTGCCACATACTAGTAGTGTAATGATAAACATCTTCCCCAATGACATATCCCAAGTTGTGAAGTCAAAATAAGCATTACATAACTAAAATACTTTTTCTTGTGATTATAACTACAAATAACATGAAGTTTGGTACCTCCAAGAATATATCATTAAATTATTTGATAATTTTCTTTGAGAGAGAAGGAATCATTCAATGTTAATTTGAAACACCTAGAGTAATATATAGGGAATAGAATTTCATGATTATATTCCTAGCTTCTGGTGAAATATCATATTTTCTAGGGACTATGGCACCACAAGGTAGCCAATGATCTAAAATCATGCAATAGTGATTAAGTCTAGAAGGTCTCAATTTTATTTCATTAAAGGAACTATAAGTGTGAATAAGTAACAAAGGTAAATACACTTCTTAATGAAACATTATATCAAAGATTCTTTAGATAAAATAAATTAAAACAAGAATCTACTAAAAGCGTCTCATTGTTTCCTATCTCTAAAGATTTATTAAGCCACGGTGCTCTCAGATTTAGTAAAACACTATGATTGTTAAAATGCCAATTTAAAGAACGAAATGATGCTAGATGCAATGATGTGATGATTTGATAATGATTAAAAGAAGCTACTATAATCTATTCTGACATGAAAACTGATAAATGAAAGCTACAATAAAACTACTATGCAACCATGATTATGATTCTAAATTGCTATGATTTCTATGGTACTAAGATGCTTGATTTCTTGATTGCTCTATTTCCTACAGAGTAAGATTGCACAAAGTTGGGATCCATTTCTTGTTGAGAAAGGTTGTATTTATAGATTCACGACAATAGATTTGCACAAGGGCAGAAAAGTAGAGGCTTGGATTCAATTTGGAGGATTGAATGGTGAGAGATTGAGAAGATTTTGGGAATGGTTCCTCCCCATGAAAACACTAGGCAAGATGATAGGAAGGATCAGAGGAAGAAGATTGAGAGATTGATTTCCAATTTGTCTCCAATTTGTCTTCATAGCTTCTCGTGAATACCAGTTGAATTAATATTAGACATATGATATCTAATTTGGTAGGTGAGTGAATAGAGGAAATTGATTTTATGCTTTTATTTAAATATTTTGATTTATTTAAATTAGCAAAAGGGGAAATAAATAATTTAATAAAACAAACTATAAGAGTTGTTTATTAAATTAAATAGAAGGAATATGATAATTAAACAACAAAGTATTTAACCTTTATTAATTAATTTTGATTGAATGATGTGATTAAGATATAATAAATAGAGGATTTTGATAATTAAGTAAGAAAAATTATTTAATTTTGTTTATTTAATTACGATGAGATAATAGTAGAATTAGAAGAATTTAAATAAGAATTTAAACGTGAACTATATAAATACATATTTCTATTTATTCAATAGTAGAGGAATTTAGGGTAATTAATCAAATAAATCATATTTAATTAATTAGATTCTCCAGACCAATTTCAAGTGTATACATTTTGCCCCTCTTTGAAGTGATGTGTTTACGCATTGCTTCAAAGAAAATTTTGTGTTGTTGCTGCCAGTATTGATGATAAAAAAATTCACTATGCCCCAGACATTGATTTTCAGGTGATTGATGATAATATGCCCCCTCAGGAGATAAATTTATGATTTTTTTAATTTATTTTTATTTTTCGGAAATTTTCAATTTTCTAATGATTTGATGGTGAAATAATTTATCTCTCGATAATGATGAAGAAAGTTTTCCCCTTGGATGAATTTCAATTAATTTCCCAATAAAATTAATTAAAATGTTAAAAATCTGCCAAAATTCCACCTTTAAGAACCTAATAAAAGGTCAAAAAGGTCATTTTCATACTCATTTGTGCATTTAAATTTTGAGAACTTTGTGAGAGAGACATATTTGAGCCACTTAGAGCAGGATGTCGATTCCTTACCTAAGCCACCAATTCGAGCATGTGCAACATCACCAACGTGCGGTCGCTTATAGACCTCCAATACGTACCCATAATCCTCGTATTTTGTGCAATTTCATTTTTTGTGCATTTTTCCGTATTTTTAACTTTCCTTAGTTTTAGCGCTTCAAGTACGCGCTATAGCGCTTTTACACTCTATTGTAGCGCTTTTAGGTTATGTTTTAGCACTTCGACGAATTAACACTTCAATGTGATATTGTAGCACTTCAGTAGGCTAGTTTAGCACTTTGGTAGGATTTTTTAGTGCTTAGAGCATTTAAATTAGCGCATTTAGAATATTAGCGCAATGGTAGATTAGATTAGCGCTTCAAATGATTATTTTAGCGCTTCTAATGTTTTAGCACTTTGATAAACTGTTCTAGCGCTTATGACTAATGAAATAGTGCTTCTGATATTTTAGCGCTTTGAATGTCTGTTCTAGCGCATCTAAGTCAGATTTGCAAAATTTGTCAAATTTAAAGCTTGATTTTGTTTAGTCCGATCATGTCAACCCGTCGGTTTGATATGATTTGATGATCTAATAACCTTGATGGTTTTCAACCTTATGACGAATAATTCAAATGATTGATAGATTTTAATTATCCTCATGATAGGTGAGGAATAAAATCAATTTTGATGAACCTCATGATAGGCGAGGTTGATTTTAATAAATTGATCTCATGTAGGTGAAGTGCAATTTAGATTGATAATGATGACCTCATGATAAATGAGGTTTGATGATGCTTGCTTACAAATTTTGATCAAAATTCATACCAAGAGCTGATTAGATTTGATAGGATAATGACATGTGACATTTGACATAGTGTACTGATTTAAAACATTTCATGATGATAGGAGCCTCTGGATAACCTCCAGATTAGAGAGCATTTTCCATGGACCTTTGACTTGATTCCACAGCTGACACCAGATGAGACAGATTATTGTTCGATGCGGACTAGCTTCTCTTCTTGACATGCCCCAGATTAGGATTAATCGAGGTCTTCTCACAGCTTTAGCCGAGCGGTGGCATAGTGATCATAACACCTTCCACTTACCCACTGGGTAAGTGCACCAAGATGGTTCCCAAAAAGGGGACTTAAGTGGACAACTTTTTTCTAAAATCAAGAAATACTGACCTTGGACGTGAAATTGAGGATACTTAGACTCAAAATTTTGAGATGGAACAAAAATAAGGATTCAAGTGCTCCGAGTCTACTTTCTAAACTACTAATTTATTTTGAAAATGATTGAGATTAAGGGGTTCAAACGAGGGATGTACACAAATTGGTGTTGTTTTTGTCAGAAAAATATAACATAGCAACTCTTGTACGACCCTCGTACGGTGAAATTTTTTTAGTATTATTAAAATCACAACAGTCAGAAGTTAGCTAACAGTATGTAGTTGATGCACGGTTTTTCTGATAATTTTTTAATGAATATTTGATTTTTTACTAATTTGCGAAGTGGACATATCCTGAAAATAGAATTTTGGCCGTGCTACCCCTACAAATTTTGGAAACTAATTGATTTTTTTTTTTAATTTTTAAATTTTGTAGAATGGAGTCTACTTTTTAAAAATGTAATTTATTTGAAAAATTGATGAACGGTTAATTTATAACGAAAAAAATACCAAACACTGCTTTTTGGCAAAAAAAAGACATACAGATAAAATAAATTATGGATGAAAAACTTAACATTTTCAGAAAGTGAAAAAAATTGCATCGTTGGATAGCTAAGAGATAACCCAACATTACCCATGTGCTCGATTTTTTTGATATTGAACCACGTGCAATCCTGACGGTGAGCACGAACTCGATTATGAGAAATATGGTGGATTTTTTAAAAACACGTCTCTGGTCGTTGGGAATGCCCTCCAAGCCTTTGGGTTGGTATTCCAAGCCAAGTACCAAGCTTAAAGTTCAGTAATTTCAAAAGCAAGATATAACGCGAGCGCATTATATCTCACTTTTGACATGGTTTTTGCTTCTGCGGGAACATGTCTACTAGAACATAACGCGAGCACGTTATAATGCGCTCGCGTTATGTCTTACTTTATGTTAAATGCTAATATATTAATGTATGTTGATATATTTTTATGTACATGTATGTATGTATGCTTGTATGGATGTAAGATTATATGTACATATGTATTATGCTTGTATGTATGCATTTATGTATGTCTTTAAATGAAGGGAGAATTTAGAGAGAGTCTAGAGAGATGGAGAGGGGGTCGAAGTGAGAGTTTAAGAGAGAGGGAATGGGAGAGAAGGGGTTGGATTGAGGGGGACTTAGCTAGGTAGGGTGGGAGGGATAGATGGAGGGAGAGAGAGAGAGGGGGGGTCAGAGAGAGAATTGAGGGAGAGGTAGAGGGAGAGAGAGAGAGGGGGTGGGAGAGAGAGAATTGAGGGAGAGGGAGAGAGACAAAGAGAAAGAGAGGGTTATGTAGGTAGGGTGCGAAAGGGAGAGAATTGAGAGTGTGAGAGGGAGAGACTTGAGAGTGTGAGGGGGGTGAGAGGGAGAGACTTGAGAGATAGGTAGTGAGAGGGAGTGGGAGAGAGAGGGAGTGTGAGTGAGAGACCTGAGAGAGGGAGAGGGTGTGAGAGGGAGTGACCTGATAGAGGTAGAGAAAGAGGGGGGTGGAGTGAGAGGGACTTATCTAGGTAGGGTTGGAGGGATAGATAGAGAGAGGGGAGAGAGACAAAGAGAGAGTTACCTAGGTAGGTTGCCAGAGGGAGAGACCTTAGAGAGAGAGGGGGTGGGAGGAAGAGACATGAGAGAGAGGGAGAGAGAGGTAGTGGGAGAGAGTGGGATGGAGTGGGAGGGAAATAAAGAGAGATGGATAGAGGGAGTGAGAGAGGGTGGTAGGGATTGATTGAACGAGAGGTACGCAGAAAGAGGGAGATGGTAGATAGAGACAATTAGAGAGGGTGGGAGGGAGGGAAGGAGGGAGAGGTGAGATGTATAGATAGAGAGAAAGTGATAGGGGTTGAGGGTATAGGGTTGAGGGATTAGGGTGGAGGACCTATAGGGTTGATGGTTTCTAGGGTATTAGGGTTTAAGGTTTGAGGTTTGATGGAATAGGTTTGATGGTAGAGGGTATTTGGTTGAGGGTATAGGGTAGAAGGTTTAAGGTTTAAACGTTTAGGGTTGAAGGGTTTGGGG
>CM021103.1:350535-369887 GCA_007115665.2 Sequoiadendron giganteum
CAAATGGGTAGATGAATGGATGTATGGATGCTAATGAACTTAATGAATTTAATGCAAATGGATAAATGAATGGATGTAAATGGATAAATGGACCTAATGATTTTGGACATAAGTATCAATGGGTAGATGATAGGTGTAGGATGTGGGGGTTGCAGTACCTGTCAAAGACCGTAAGGATCCCGAGAAGAAAAGTTAGTAAGAGTGAATGAGAGCTTGCACAACCAAAACCACAAGGCATAGACGTAGGGGCAAGATAGGATGAAGAGGGAATATGCAACATGAGATGAAATTCCACATGAATGCAATTTGCCATCCTTTAGAGCACTGATTTTTGCTATAGCATAAGACATTGGACATCAGGGTATGCAAACCAAGATGAATTAATGTCAAATGCAGAAAACAAACATGACAAACAAGAAGGATATACCAATACCCCAAAGTCGCGATGACGTTGGTTGGGCTAGGTGTTGGAATAACCACAAGCACAAAGAGATGCCCCCATATGACATGGGGTCCGAAAAGAATCCCGGTGGGTACCATGTGGGCATCCCAATAGACAAAAACAAAAGTCAAGAGATGTCCCTATGGTAACTAGGCAAAACACACCACAATATGAAGGATCATGGTGATCTTGACTAGTGATTATAGGGAGCTCAAATGATAAACAATAATCAAAAGTACCAAAAGATAGTAATCAATTACAAGCATCCTTTGCCATAAGATCCCAGGGATGGATGGGGTTGATGTGGTCTGTTAGGAAGGATGCATCCTGTTAAGACCGATGATGGATACTAAGCTAAGGTGACTTAGATGATGTAGGATAATTGCCATTGGATAGATTTCCTGATACGAGGAGACCTTGTTTGTGAAGAATCAGCGACGATAGGGACATACCTGACAATGAGAGGACAAGACACAACCTAAAGACCTAGGGGCTCGAGGGTTGATCAAAGATCAACCTTGCCTATGTGAAAGTGCAGAGCCCCGTAGTTCATGATAAAAGAGTGGAAAGTGGACCGATGGAAACCGATGGAAGATCAGGACAGACACAAGCCCCGGGGGCAGATCAAAAGATCAACCTTGCCTACGTGCAAGCATAGGGGAAACGTAGTTCGGATATGACAAAGGATTGGAGATGGATAAGATCAGAAAGTGGACCATGAGGACAGGTGATGAAGGACAAAATGCCTCGGGGGCTGATCCAAAGATTAGCCTTGCCTACGTGCAAGCGTAGAGGCATCGTAGTTCAAGAGGGGATGATGAGAAAAGCGGAAAGAGGGTGATGATGGCAAAAAATGGGGGATGAAGACACGGAGAAGCCCCGGGGGTAGATCAAAAGATCAACCTTGCCGACGTGCAAGCGTAGGGGCAACGTAGTTCGGACGGAGACACAATGAGACCAAGATGGAGACAAACTAGAAGAGATGACACAAGCTTAGATTAGGATAATAAGCTCAAGGTGTTGGATAGCGGATGGTAGTCGTCCAATGCTCAACCAAAATATACCAAGCGACGAGGTGATGCAAGTAGATGGGAGGATATGGGGATTGAGGAATCAGTGGATATGCCATAGAGTAACCAGGACGCGAGGTAGATAATGATTTAGCCCTATACGAGAGGCACCCGTTGCCAGGTTTTCACCAATCGTATGTATCCAAGGTGCCACACAGGGGTGGTTTTCACCATAGGATGAATTATTTCTCTTTACTATTTTTTTATTTTTGGATTTTTGGATTTTTTTGTATTTTTGACTTTTACCAGGAAGGATACCCCAGCTGATCTAAGTGTAGAACTTCTTTAGATGCATGATGTTGATGGGTTCCTCCAAAGGCTCACCTTCAGGGGTAGAGAGCCTGTAGACACCAGAACCATACTTGGAGGTGATGACATAAGGGCCCAACCAGTTTGCTTCAAACTTACCTTTCTTCTCTCGATCTTGCTGATTTCGCTGATTTTCTTTTAGGACTAAATCACCAATCTCAAATTGGCGAGGGCGGACTTTCTTATTGTAGCTCCTTTTGAGTCGATGTTGATAAGCTTGTAGATGGGTATAAGCCTTGACTCTCTTTTCATCGAACAATTCCAATTGTGCCAAGCGTGCCACCCGAGTGTCTTCATCAGTGATGAGATTCTTGAGGGAGATGCGGAGTGAAGGGATTTCAACTTCAATTGGCAAGATGGCCTCAATGCTATAGACAAGAGAATATGGAGTGGCTCCAGTAGGGGTGTGGATGGATGTACGATAGGCCCAAAGAGTAGGATGGATATGGAGGTTCCAATCGCGACCAGTGCTATTGACCATCTTCTTAATGATTTTGATCAATGTTTTATTTGTTGCTTCTGCATGTCCATTACCTTGGGGGTAATAGGGAGTGGACCAACGATGTTGGATATGATATGTGTCACAAAGGGATTTTATGCACTTATTTTTGAATGGTTTTCCGTTGTCGGTGATGATGGTGGAGGGGATACCATACCTGTAGAGAATATGATAGAGGATGAACTTAGAGATCTGAACACCAGTGATTTGAGTGAGTGGAATGGCTTCCACCCACTTGGTGAAGTATTCAGTGGGTATGATGATAAAGGTGTGACCATCTGAAGATGGAGGGTAGATCTTTCCAATCAAGTCAAAACCCCATTGTGAAAATGGCCAAGGTGTCGTGATCGGTTGGAGATCTTGTGCTAGAGCGTGAATCAGATCTGCATGTTGTTGGCACGGAAGACACTTTTTGACATACTCACAAGCATCATGTTCCATTGTGGGCCAGTAATATCCTGCTCTGAGAATCCGCTTGGCTAGGGCCATACCATTAGAATGGGCCCCACAAATACTGCTATGCACTTCTGTTAATGTTGTGCGGGCTTCAGTTTCATCTAGACAACGGAGGAGAGTTCCATCATACCCACGTCGATAAAGTGTATCATTGATAATGGTATAACGAGTTGTGCGTTGGATGAATGATTTACGTTGGTTTCGTGTTAGATCAAGCGGGAGGGAATTGTCATGAATGTAGGTGTAAATGTCATGGTACCAAGGGGATTTAGGACCTACAATAGCACACACCATGTCATTCTCAGGGATATCATACGCTGGGATTAGGAGTTGCTTAACTAGGAACTGACAATTTGTGCAATCTTTCGGCATGTCGAGGAGAGAACCAATGGTAGCCATAGCATCTGCTGCCTTATTCTGGAGTCTCGGGATCTGCTCAAATTGGATGGTAGTGAAATATTTCTTGAAGTCATCCACCATGCGTTTGTAAGGTAACAACTTTTCATCTTTTGTCAAAAACTCATCGTTGACCTGTTTTATGACTAACTGGGAGTCACCAAAAACTTGCAAGTGGGTGATGTGCCATTGAACTACAATTCTGAGGCCGGTGAGAAGGGCTTCATATTCAGAGATGTTGTTGATGCAAGGAAAAGCCAGTCTGAATGATTTCGGTATGTAGTCACCTTGGGGAGTGATAAGCAAGATTCCTGCCCCCGATCCATTATGGGTGTGTGATCCATCAAAGTACAATGTCCAGGTGGTGGTTTCTGAGACTGCAAATACTCCTTTATTTGGGAATTTAGTTTCTATGGGATAAGCGTCCACTAATGGGGCATCCGCCAACTGATCAACTATTACTTGTCCTTTAATGGCTTTTCTATCCACATATTCTAGATCAAACTCACTGAGGAGCATGATCCATTTAGCCATTCGACCAGTCAGGGCTGTCTTGTATAGTAAGTACTTGAGGGGGTCGACTTTGGATATTAATTTTATAGGATGGCTTAGCATATAGTGGCATAGCTTTTTTGTACTAAAGACCACAGCAAGACAGGCCTTTTCCATTGGTGAATAGTTGAGTTCATACCTGACTAGTGTGCGACTGATGTAATAGATCGCCCGTTCCTTTGAAGATTCATCATGTTGTGCCAATAATGCCCCTAATGCTACTGACGTGGCCGATATGTACAACAGGAGGGGTTTGCCAGGGATAGGTGGCATCAAGATTGGCGGGTGGGCCAAATATCCTTTGAGCATGTCAAAACCCAACTGACACTATTGATTTAACTTGAAACTGGTGTCTTTCTTGAGAAGGTGGGCAAATGACTGACATTTATCTGCAATTTGGGCTATAAAGCGACGGATGGATTGTAGTTTCCCTTGGAGACTCCTTAATTGTCTCAAGTTTCTTGGAGGAGGCATATCCATGATAGCTTTCACCTTAGCTGGGTAAACCTCGATGCCTCTTCGGGACACTATGAAGCCCAAGAGTTTCCCTGATGTGACAACGAATACACACTTTTTCGGATTTCGTCGAAGCTTGTATTGTTCTAAGCACTCAAAGATCCGTTTCAGAATGGTAGGGTGTTCTTCCCTGGTTCCAGATTTTGCCAGTAGGTCATCGACATAGTCTTCCATGATGATGTGAATGAGGTCATGGAATATAACCGTCATTGCCCGTTGATATGTTGCCCCTGCATTTTTGAGACCAAAGGGCATGACATTATAGCATAATGTACCCCAAGGTGTTGTAAAAGCGATTTTATGTTGATCGTCGGGGGCAATCCGGATCTGATTATAGCCAGAGAAGCCATCCATGAGGGATAGCATCTCATGTCCCGCAGTGATGTCGACTAACATGTCGATGTTAGGCAAGGGGAAGTCGTCTTTTGGGCAAGCTTTGTTGAGATCCCAAAAATCTGTACAAATCCTGATGTCTCCATTGGGTTTAGCAACAGGTACAATATTAGAGATCCAATCAGAGTAGTCAATGGGCCTGATAAAACCAACATCCAGTAACTTTTCCAGTTCTTTCTTAACCAATAATGCCACTTGTGGGTGCATTTTTTGGAGCTTCTGCTTGACAGGTTTAGTCTCTGGACGGACATCCAGATGGTGGACAACAAGCTTGGGATCTAAGCCAGGCATATCACAGTAAGCCCATGCAAAGTTGATAATCCCTTCACGGAGAATTCGGACAATGGTGGTGTATTCTGCTTCAGATAAAGATTTAGCCACATAGGTTATTCTTGGAATCTCTTCTGTCCCCAGGTTCACCTCTTGCGTTTCTTCAATGAGAATCGAAGATTGCTCGGATAGTCGTGTTCCTACAAGGGGAAGATAAACGTCCCCATCTTCCAGTGCCGTATCAAGGTTTTCACTGTCAGATACTTCCTTTGTTTTTACTTTTTCATAGTCAAAAAGTGCCTTGGTGAGGTTTTCACTTGATGACCCATTCTTCTTTTGTTTCTTTTTGCTTTTGCGATGAGGGCGTTCATCTTCCCCCAATCCCATTAGATGTACATAGGTATCTTCTGAGGGAAAAGTGCTAACTAGTGTGCTACTTTGTAGGTCATGATCGATTAGCTCAGGATGTTTAAGGGATAAAGTTATGGTACAAACGGATAAGCATTCAAACATGGCGGGGAGGTCAATGTGATTCAGATCATCGTACGCATGTATGATGGACTCCTCCTCCGGTATGTCTTCAAGGGAACTGTTGTCAACACTAACATTGTTAGAGGTGTTAGCGGATGTTGTAAGACCCTTCTGTTTGGTATCATAGCCTAAGCCCAAATTCCTTGGTCGAATGGTATTTTCTTCAATGGGCAGACGTCTTCCTTGCTCTTCTGCACCAAGGCCTCTGCCTTGGTAATGGCAATTTTTGATGAATTTGGAGGCATGTGGATAGGCTTCGTGAAAGTATTCAATAAGGGGCCGTGGTGGTTCAGGCTCCTCCCGATAAACCCATTGACTGATATCATCGTCCATTAGATCTTGGAGGGATCCCAAATTATTGAATGTTGTGGACCCCATGTTCTTGGAAGTGAGGGTGAGTGTCTTTTCTTCTACTTCTGGTAATGGCAGAATCGGTTGCCCATATGTGCGGGGCGAAGGTGGCATGGTTGCCACATTGAGTGTGGTGTGCATTTCGTATTCACCACATCCCTTATCTATGATCTGGACCTTGGTGACAGTGGATGGGGGTGTGGATGATGGTGGAGATGATGTATTCAAAGTATTGGTGGATGGGATAGGATCGGATGTCGGTGGTGCCCCCCATTTCAATCCCTGGGCAATAATGTGAATGTGGAAAAGAGGCCTCCAAGGTGCGACAATATTCAAAGGGTTGAGCGTCGGCTTGTATGGTGACTTCCATTCCTTGGAATGGGAATTTTAGGCATTGGTGATAAGTGGATGGTACGGCTTGCATAGAGTGAATCCATGGATGGCCAAGAAGGATGTTGTATGGGAGTTCAAGGTCCAGAACATGGCACATAGTGTATTGTACAATGGGGCCCACTTGTATAGGGAGGCAAATAATGCCTTCAGAATCTCGCTCTGCATTATCATAAGCCTTGATGGTGATCACTTGATTTCTCAGATCAGCTTGGGTGTATCCAACCTGTTGTATAAACTTTAACGTACATAGATTTAGGGCTGAACCATTGTCTACTAATACCCTTTTTACTTTTTGACAGTTGACACCAACCTCGAGATGGAGGGGGCGGTTGTGGTTTGAATCGAGATGCGGCATGTCCTTTTGGCTAAAGGCTAGCTAATAGGTTGATGAAAGATTGCCTACCAATGCTTGAAATTGGGTAGGGTCAATATTATCAGGTACTTGTGTGCTTTGCAAAGCCTTAGTTAGGATATCTTGATGGATGGGAGATGATTTGAGCAAATCCAAAATGGATATTTGGGCTTTAGTTTTACCTAGATGGTCTAGGATATTATACTGGGAATTGGTGGATGGTCGTTGGGTGGATGGAGATGCTGCTGGGACTGTGATGCGGTTTCGTCGAGTAGTAACAGCACATTGTGGATCTTTTCCCTTAACATGTATCATTGATACACGGGGTTCCACTTGTTCAACATATGAACCACACCTTGATAATTGTATGGTACATTTTTGTAGTTGATATTATTGGTACTATTCGCTGGCTGGTTGTTATTGCTAGGTCCAGGATTTGAGTTGGACGTACTAGGACCCTGATTATGATTAGGAAAGGCGTTTTGGTATATTTGTAATTGAGCATTGGATGAAGATGTTGCGTTAGCATCTACATGTATTTCACCTCGATCAATGAGACCTTGGATGTAGGTTTTTAAGCCTTGACATTTATCCAAGGTATGTCCCTTAATTTTGTGGAATTCACAGTATTTATTGTCTTTAAACCAAGCAGGCTTGGGTTTAGACGTATCGAGGGGTTTGGTGATAGGGTATGTTATGGGGTACTTGGCTTGAAGAAGCTTATTAAACACTGCGCTAAGGGGTTCCCCCAACTGAGTGAATTGTCGTTTATTCCCACCTTGGTTATTTTGATTGGCTTGTTGTCGCAGTGCCCCTTGGGGAACGGATATGGCGTTCTGAATGGACGGTTGTTGCTGGGAAGGATATCTTTGTGTGGTGTTGGCCACTTGGACATGTTTAGTGTTAGTGACACCATCATTGACGACATTTTTGTTTCTATTCCAAAAACGAGGTTTATCCCCAAAGGACTTCTCTCTATCGGAATTGAAATGTTTGACTTGTCCTCTTGCGACAAGGGCTCGTTCTAAGATGGGGCCTTTCTCCACAAGTCCCGCAAAAGTAGTGATGCAATGGAGTTGGAAATTGTGCGCCATATCCGGGTGAGAGTTTTCGATAAACAACGTTACCATGTCTTTTTCTGTTGGTGGGGATTTCATCCTACTAGCCAAGGCACGCCATCTTTGCAAGTAGCTTGCAAAGGTCTCTCCATCACGTTGTTTTTCTTTGAGGAGATCAAGTGTGTCAATATCTTTCTCTAAGTTAAAAAAGAAGTGAGTGACAAACTGTTCAGATAGCTATGCGAAGGTCTTGATAGATCCCTTTTCCAGACCCATAAACCAGTTGAGGGCGACCCCTTGCAGACTTTTAGGGAAAAGTCGGATGAGGTAATTGTCATTGTGCATGACTTCTTGGCAATGAGCATAAAACTCTTGAAGGTGAGCTCTAGGATCCTTGGTTCCTTTGTATTTGTCAAATTTGGGTATCTCAAAATGTTTAGGAAAAGGAACCAAGGAAATGGAGGGATCAGACGGATAACGGCATATGTCCTTGAACTTGAAGGATTGTTTTCCCGTTCCAACTTGTAAGTCCTTTAATGCGGCTTTTACTTCTTCCAAGTCCTTGTTGACGGGAGTCAAAGTGGATTGAGTGTATGGATAATGTTGTGGGTATGATGGGGATGGCCCTCCCATTGTTGGATCATAAATGGGCTGATTCGAGTATGAGTGTATTGGTTGATTGTAAGAAGGTTGATGGTTGGATGATTGGTTGTGTTGAGTGGGAGCCACTTGTTGTTGATAGTAAGACACAAGAGAGGGGGCCTGTTAGCATTTTGATAATGCGTAGTGGTAGGGCCTCTTTGTTGGTGTGATGATGTTTGTTGATAATAGGGAGTGTAAGGTGCCCCATGTTGGTGAGCTGGTTGTTGTTGAAAATAGGGTGGGTAGGATTGGTTTTGTTGTGCAATGGTGGTTTGTTGCATGGCATATAGATATGGGTTTAACATTTGTTGATGGGGATTGTGTTGAGGTTGTGTAGGGTTGGCGTAAGGTGGGGCTTGGGTATGTGTTTGGTTTTGCACATTCTGAGGAGGGTTTGTATGGGATGGAATAGTGTATGTGCTAGAGGGATGATAAAGGTATTTGGTGAGTGAATTATGGTGTGTTTGCGTAAGGATGTGCACATGTTGTTGTTGTTGATGAGGTGGATGAGGTAAGACTTGTTGTTGAGGCGGGTGAGATGGGATGTGTTGTTGTTGTTGAGATGTATGTTGCACCACTTGATGTGGTGGTTGTGTGAGAACGGAAGGATGTTGCGGATGTTGTTGATGTAAGTGTTGAGATGAAGCTATTGTAGTAGAAACATATTGTGGTGGTGCTGGTGGTGTGGTGGATTGGTGTGGATTATTTGGAGGTTGTTGAAATGCAGGCAGTAGTGCGTTGGTAAGTGGAGGTGTGCCCCCAATATTAGAATATGGGGGAGGAAGCGGCGGAGCAGACGGGATGTATGACGACATGCCATAGATGTGGGGGTCATTGGGATCGGGTGGTGGAATGGTAGATGTTTTGGTTGGAAGATGAGGATATTCTTAGACTTGATGGATGACAGCATTTCCAAGTTCGGGGTGGTACCAATTTTCAGTGGGTGCACCTTCAAGAATGTAGGAGCTTTTTGGAACATTTTGTGACATTTGTGGGTCGACAAATGGGGGAAGGGCATATTGTGATGTGTCAAAATCGGATGGTGGTTTGACTCCCTTCATGAGTAAGGTGGCAAGGATCTTATCCCCATGTTCATTTAGGAGGCGAACCATCATTTGGACATTGGCAGGATTGCTAAGATATTTGTCAACAGTGACTTCAGGTTGATTCACCATGTTTTCGTCACTAGGTAGTGTGATATTCTGGATGTCAGTGTTTGATTGGGATGAAACGCCATTATGGGGATCATGTGGAATGTTATTAGGATCTTGAGGGGCATTTGGTTGGGAACCTTGTGTTTGTTGGTCTGCCATTTGCTTTTTTGTTTGTGAGCGGGTTGAACGGGCATGAACGTGCAAAATGACCAAGTGGTTTCAAGATTCAACTTCTAGATGATGACTTAGGCGATGATTTGGATTGATTGATTTGAATTAGATGATGATTGATGTTGGTTTGATTGGATCAAATGATGATGTATCACTATTGATGATTGGATTGGTTTGGATCTAGTGATGATGTATCAACTTGATGATGTTGGATAATGATTGGATTCGATTTGGATCAAGTGATGATGTGTCACTTGATGATTGGATGATGATTGGATTTGATTTGGATCAAGTGATGATGTATCACTTGATGATTGGGTGATGATTGGATTTGATTTGGATCAATTGGATAAATTGATGATGTCCCAATTGGATGATTAGGTGGTGATTGGATTTGATTGGATCAAGTGATGATGTATCACTTGATGGTTGGATGATGATTGGATTAAATGATGATTTGGATTGATGATTGGATTTGATTTGGATCAAGTGATGATGTATCACTTGATGATTGGATTAAATGATGATTTGGATTGACGATTGAATTTGATTTGGATCAAGTGATGATGTATCACTTGATGATTGGGTGGTGATTGGATCAAATGATGATTGGGATTGATGATTGGATGATGGAAGGGATCCTAAAACCTGATTTGGAGATCACCCTAGATGACTTGTAATGTTGGTTGATCGGCTTAAATCAATGATTATGATGCCTAATCCACCTTGAGATGGAAGGGGATTGATTTGGGCCAATGATGTTGACTTACAACACAAATCCATTTCAAGATAGAAGCAGATTGATTAGGTCGAAGACAAGGATTGATTATGTAGGATAACGATCAATTTAACGCCTTGGTCAATTTGGGAAAATAACTCCTAAAACAAGTTTTTAAAGTTCTTTTTTTTTGTTTTTTGTGTTGAGGAATAATGATGGATGCAAAGGGGAGATATGTTGTTAAAGATGTTTAGGTCTTGTGATAAGGCGGATGTTCCAAATGGTGGAATGGTCAATGCGAATGTGGTAAATGGACATTTTTGGAGAGGTTAAATGGAGGTTTGGAATGATCAAATGAGTGTTTGAATTGGTCAAATGAGTGTTTAGGATGATCAAATGGTCAAATGGAGGTTTTAGGGATTCAAACGGAGATTCAAAATGATCAAACGGGTGAAACTGTCTGTTCAGGGGGCGTGTTCGCACTTCTGTAGAAAAAGCTGAAATAGAGGGCAAAGTCGCCCCTTTGCAGAAAATGGCTGAAACAGAGGGCAAGGTCGCCCCTTTGCAGAAAATGGCCGAAACAGAGGTAAAGGTCACCCCTCTACAGAAAATGGCTGAAACAGAGGGCAAGGTCGCCCCTCTGCAGTGAATGGCAGAAACAGAGGGCAAGGTCACCTCTCTGCAGTGAAAATTTAAACTTGGTTTGGACAAGGGATTTTGGAAAGGACTTAAAATGGTTTAATGATAGTTTGACTTACCAAAATTTAATGGTTCTTCACAAAAAGACACTTTGAACAAGCACAATCCTATGATTAATGTTTTAACGGGTATGGCCGGCAAAGGTCTTACTCTAGGATGAACAAGGTTTCTAGGGAGTCCTCGATATACGCTTGGTACGTGAGGCACAACTATGAACACGAGTCTGTCACAAGTGTGAGTCGAGAGCCCCAGCGAGATACTAAAAGGCTCGGACCAACTCTTCACGTCTATCTAGGTATCACCCTAGCTTCGACGTTCTGCCAATTACGATGCAACTGGATTGAGGTACAGCTTTGGCTCTCCCCCTTTCATATACCCCGCCGGTATGCGTGGTTGGGATCGTCCCTTGGGGTGATGAAATCCCCAAGCAGGTCTTGCTAAGAAGATGACACTAATTGTTTCCAACTACCTCCTTCGGATCCGCACAACGTGCAAATGAGGAAAGTGAAAACAAACTAATGCCCCCTTAGGGTAAAATAAGTAAAATAGACACAACAAACAGTAAATATTACTTTCCCCTACTTATACTAAGTACCTAGATAAAGTAGCAAGAAAAGACTTTTAAAAATCAAAATAAAAAGGAAGGTCCTGCAACGAAATGTTAGTTGTTTGTCTTCTTGCCCTTCTTTGTGATGTGCAGCAAATCTGACTTCACTCACCACCAAACAAGATTAGAGGATTAGCGCATGAAACAACAAAAGCAAGAAGACAAACACAAAATTGAAGTGCCCCTTTTTACCCTCTCGAATGTGTTGTTAAGGACAGGTTCGCCCCTCTGCAGAAAACAATCAGAAAGGGCAGGTTCACCCCTCTGCAGAAAATAGTCAGAAAACAGTCTAAAAGGGCAGATTCACCCCTATGCAGAAAACAGTCAGAAATAGTAAAGGGCAGGTTTGCCCCTCTACAGAAAACAGTCATAAAATAGAGGGCAAGGTCACCCCTCTGCCAAAAACAGTCGAAAATAGAGGGCAAGGTCGCCCCTCTACCGAAAACAATCGAAAACAGAGGGCAAGGTCGCCCCTCTACAGAAAACAGTCGAAAACAACAAAGGGCATAGTCGCCCCTCTGCAGAAAACAGTCAGAAACAGAAGGCAAGGTCGCCCCTCTACGGCGTCTGGGAGGGAAAGTTCGCCCCTTTGCGACCTGAATCTGCAAACAAGCAAACAACAAAAAACGTGAAAGAAAGAGACCCCTTTGTGGGTCCCATTGGGCGTGCCAGAAATATGATCCTAATAAAATACTGCTTCCTAAATGTGAGATGTTAGATAAAACTAATAGTGCAATAAAGAGAAACAACAAGATAATAGGGCACCTCAATGATTAGCCTAAGAAAATGAACAATATGAAAGCAAGATAAACAAATAAATTGTTGTTATACCTTCATGTTGTTGCTTCCTTGGTTGGCCCTTGATGTTGAAGTATTGTGTGCTCCTTGGATGGCAATGAAAATGAAGTGGATGCAAGATGAATTGATGCGATATGGATGCTAAAATGGATGAGAGATTGAATGGCAATTTTGCAAGAGTTTATTTGCAAAAGACTTGATTCCTTAAAATGAAGGAATTGAAGGGGTATTTATAGGCCAAATTGAATTCTCTAGAGAATTCAACGGTTGGGATTGATCCAACAAAGATCAAGATGAACGGCTATGGTGAGTTGAGGACTCACAAGCCCTCACATCTTGACATGTGGAGGGTGAGATGTCCTAAGGTGGAGTGATGTGGGAATGAGGTGGAAGAGAAGGACAAGAGGTGGAAGGGAAGTACATGAGGTGGATGAAGGACAAGTACCTTTGAGGTACCTTGGGGAATGAGAAGATTTCCTCAAAAAGGAACTTCTTGTCCCCAAATGAGGATGAAAGAGACTTTTGAGGAATTTTAGAATTCCTCAAAAATCTCCATGGGAAAAGGGGAAATTTTTGGGAAAAATAAATGTAAATTAAAAATTTACATTTAATGGAGAATTCATTGGATAAAAGGAGATCTCCAAAAAGCTGGAGATTTGTCACATGTGGGAGATGTGACAAGTCTAAGGTTCTAGAAGCCCTTGGCACATGTGAAGTGACAAGGCAAGGCTTTTAGAATCTTGCATGGGGATGGGAAAGACCTTGGAAAGATAAAAGTGAATTAAAAATTCACATGGGGAAAAAAGAGGAACCTTGGTTGAATAAATGTGAATTAAAAATTCACATGGGGAAGAGAGTCCATATCAAAAATGGTAAGTGGGAAGATTGACC
This sequence comes from Sequoiadendron giganteum, assembly GCA_007115665.2. Classification (NCBI taxonomy): domain Eukaryota; kingdom Viridiplantae; phylum Streptophyta; class Pinopsida; order Cupressales; family Cupressaceae; genus Sequoiadendron; species Sequoiadendron giganteum. The sequence continues at coordinate 363,804 of CM021103.1, forward strand.
AGAAAAGGTAAACCAAATGTGGCTAATGATTCTGATTAAGGTTGTGCAAACACGTGATTAAGGTAATTAATGGGAGATTAGAGGCAAGTGGGAGATTATGGAGGATGTGACACTTAATTAAGATTAAGTGGTGCACATCCTAATCACAGATTAATTAATTTAATCCGGATTAGAAGAGGGTTATGGAGAATGTGACAAGGAGAGAGAAAAGAGGAATTAAAAATTGATTTTAATTCAAATGGGTTAAAAGACTAAATTAAATAATTTGTCATATTTATTTAATTTAGAGAAGAACAGGGTGTAAGGTAAAGTATTTAATTTATTTAATTAGATACTTTAAAAACCTTAGGCAGAAAATGAAATAATGATTAAATAAATTATTTAATCACCGTTAATGGAATAGATGAATATAATAGACGATTTTGATCATATGGAAGTGATCAAATTTGGATGTCTACACTTACAAATTAATCCAACGAACCATTTAGGTCTGCTCTACTCTTTATTGTGTCAAGTATTACCTCATGGTCAGACTCACGAACCTTCCATAACGTCTTGTTCAAAGGTCTACCCCATATATTTGGTCAAATGAACATTGGATGCCACGATAAGGTTCGAGTAATGAAGAATCTTACGATGCATGTCAAAGTCCTGAAATAGCCAATGTTTAACACTTGAATGTGGGTACCTTCTAAGCCATGTTCCAGTAACCACAACTGAGCCTGTAGGGTATTCAATGTTTTCTCCATCTATAACTAGGGCCTCCAATTTCTTTTTGGTCTCAACACAATGACACAAGTAATAGTATGTTCCCTCTTCATTGTTTTCATTTGCAATAACTGCATAAACATGCCCTGCATTGATATGTGCAAAAAATCTCTTGAAATTTGTCAACATTACGAATACAATACAAAATAAGATCTAACGATATGGAATTTCAACAACTAAGAAAGTAGATATCACCTCGTTGAACTAGATCTGATATGTGGTCAAAGTCGATCGATGATTCTATCTGTGCCAATTCCAATGCCGTCGGAGGGCGATATGTGTGAAGTGGGCTAAGATAACTTGTGAACCATTTGTCAACCCACTCCCCTGACTCACAATCATTCCAGTCTTGCATTGTACATGAAGAACAAAAGCATGCCATCTTTCGTGTATCAATACTCCATGAACCTGTATTTGAGCTAAGGAAAGAGTGTACCTCACTCGATCCTATTAGTGTACAAAAATCTTCATATGGTGCAATGTTAGTATCATCCATCAACCAAAAAAATCTACAAACTGAAGACGTACCTTCATTACCTGGATCCATCAAAGCATTACACCACTCGACGATTGATTTTGCATCTATCAACTTTGCACTGTCTTTATACTTTAACTCTTCTCGTGCTAATGCTCTTTTCATGCATGCTCCTGCACCATCATGCTCCCCCTTTCCATGTCCAGCCTCACAAAATTTCCACATATGTTGAACACCTGTAATGACATGCATCCTGCACAACCAGTAGAACATGCGTGAGTTCTTGAACTATGTTGCACAGTTATCAGACCATATTATATGTTGATCATATTTTATGCCCCTTTGATCCAAACCACTGTTGAACATCTGGAAGCAATATTGCACGAACTCTGGAGAATGTGTGCGATCATCACTAATGTAAAAGTGGTACTCCCTCAATACCTTCCTTTGCTCATCTGTATTATCAGATGCATGAACGAATGCTATGTGCACAAATATCAAAACTTGTGTGGAGTTGTAATATTGTGACTGCACCTCATGTTGTGGTTGTAGAGTGTAGTTCTCTACAAAGTCAACCATGGATACTATGCTTCCAACTGGAAATGTGTCCTTGCATAGCTTGAACTGCGTGTCCAACCATCGGGATCTATGGGTATGCATTGCATACTCAGACAGTATACTGTCACGAAATGTGGTCATAAATTTGTACACTAGAATCTTCTCAATAACCAGATCACACCTTTTTTCTTGAGACCCATCTTTTGTAGCATATGCCACTGTTTTATACTTCCTGAACTCTACTAGTTTTTGTCCCACCTCATTTGTGCTTTCCATATGTTGACATACTGGCATACGCTGGAAGCCACTGCAACGCTCGCATGAACCATCCAAGCATGTTGTCCTATAGAATATCTAGCCATCCTCTATTTCACATAATTTTTTTGATAAGAACTCTCTTGAATATTTTGGTGGGGCTTCTATGCCACAATCCTGTAAAACATCGTTAGTATGAAAATCTAAACATATAGAACGATAAGCATCGTAATGGTTAGAAAATTCAATATGTAGTCTACAACAACAAGTAGTGCATGTGTGATTTATCTTGACATAAAAAGGTTTAAGCAGTTCAAAAAATCTTTGAGAAATACTAATTTGAGGATAATCATTTTCAAATTTCCGAAAAAATTGGGTTTGAGTCATATCCAAAAAATGTTTTGGATGTGGCTCACAATTTTGACTATCGATTCTCCTTCTTACCACATCCCTTTGATTCAGAGATGGCCTTGTGTTATTCTTCCAATACTCTTCAATTAGTGTTCTCAAGGCTTCGACAACTTCTTTATCTTTTCGTGACAGTCTCCCCGAGAATGCCCATAATTCATTTGTATCATTGCCCTCAATTCTTTGTCGCCTTTGAATGGCTCTTGATAAATTTTTCCTACTAATTCCCATTTTTTCACGAGTCTTTTTAATTAGGTGAGCTCTCTTTGTTTGACAACTTACCAAAGTCGATGTAATGACACATCGGGTGACATTACTATCCTTTGAGCATGAGGTCTTACCCACACTCTCATAAGCATCCATTAGATTCTTCACAATAGTGTCTTCACTCGATGCATTTGATGTTCTCAACCCAAGAGTCTTCATGATGTTCCTATACTTTACACCTCGCATCATTTCAACAAATAGTTGACATCTTGCAGTCTCATTTAGCCTTTCAAAGAATCGTGCCCAAATCTTATCAGCATATCTTCTACAAGTGCGTGTTGAAATCTTACCTTCCATTTGCTGCAAAATCTCATCATCAATATTAATCAAATACTTTGGCTTTCTACGCAAAATTCTTGGTGGTGTTCTCCTAGGTACATACATCTCAACATTAAGAATTTCATCAATATTTAATTGAGGTTGGATAGATTGCATACCTTCGATCAAGGGTGGAGAAGAAGACATACCTTGAGGTTCACATGGGAATGATGGCATACCTTCTTCGTCAATTTCGAGTGATGATGTACTCTCAACGTGAGATGTGTTGGATGGTGTCCATCCATATTTACTTGTGCTAGATGGTTTCCCTCCATATTCGCTTGTGCTTAATGGTGTCCCTTCATATTCACTTGTCGTAGAGGGTGTGTCTCCAACTACGGTATCTGAATTTGTCTTACGACGATGCTTTCGCATTCGTGCTTGTTGTGCTACCAATTCTCGTTCTCTTTTTAACGATTGAGGTTCCTCTACAATCAGTTTGCTTTCATCTATCGTTTCCAATTTCTTCTTTTCACGATATGCCACCACCCGAACTCTCTCCTTTTCTTTCAAGGTTTCGTTCTCTTCATCTATTAGTTTCCTCTTTGTCTTTTTCTTCGGCATGGCGAATAATTTTATCTGTACCATGGTAATGAGACGAATATTAGTTCCTAAAACATTCTTGAAGGAGTGGTCTATGTAATGAACTTTTGACCTTGTGCAGGGTATTTTGAAGATGTTTGATGCTTTGGAATGGTCTAGGAAGGCCCGGGTATAGGAGTTTCTATAAACCCTCCCTCTTTGCATTGAAAAATGGGGGTTTTTGTATTGGAAGCCTAGTTGAGCGGGTAAGGTCCTAAAACCTAGAAATTATCTTGTTTTTATACAGGTAATTAAAGACTTTTTTTGGGTTTGGAAGTCTGGTGTGAAGATCTAAGGGTAGTTCCTTTGTAGAGAGGGTCTACTTGGAGGCCTAAAATAGTGAAAAAGGTCAGTTTTCTTAATGTTGTCCCAAAGGAGTCATGTGATGGGTTAAATTATGTCTTGCAACTCTAAAATTGGTGCTACAATAATTCTTTTATTTTCCTGGTGTTTTCGAAAGTTTTGGAGTTAAGGGCCCAAAACTGGTTTTGCACAGTAACTAGATTCCAAGGGTGAAATTTGGGAAATAATGTTTTTGTTTGTTGTCCAGCTTGGAGGAGTGTTGGGATTGGTCCATTACGCCTTTGTAATATTCTTAGATGGCTCTTGAAGGCAAGTTGACATCTTCAATGGTTTTGGGTCCTCTAACTCTGCATCAAAAATGAGTATCACAGTTTGAAGTGTGTGCATGGTTTGGGAGATACATGTGACAGTTAGTAGATGCTTGGCTACTAGTAATGTGGATAGTGAACAAAGGAACTAAGTTTGTGTGTAAGGGAAAACTTCTGAAAGGTTTCATTTTTGTTGTACTAACTCAAACAAAGATTTATTAAGCAAATAATGGTTTGGTTGTGCCTTAACAGTTATAGTTTGTGTTTGTAAACAATGGTGCCATTATGGAAGATTTAAGACAACTTGTGAATGACATAATCATTGGTTGATTTATTGAGGAACCTAGTTGATTGTAATCAGTTATTTTCAATATTTTCAAGGTGTTTTGAAGGTCCTTAAGGAACTGGGAACTCTTAATGCTAATTTGAGTATACGAATCAAATGTTTTGTGCAGAGGTATTGGAATGTGTTTGGACCCTTCAGAGGAATGGGAGAGGCTTGGAGTTGTCTTAAAGGATGAATTTTGGTGAATGGTTCTAAATTTCTATAATTGGCAAGTGTAAAATGGTAATTGGCAAGTGTATATAATTGTGTGTATAATTTGGTAATTTAAAATGTGCATTGACAACCTAAGGTTATAATGACAAACAAAAATGAAAGTAAGCCATAATAGAATGAAAGAAAATGTGTAAAGACCTCACATACCTTAAAAACCAGACTTTCAAATGGAGGAGTTCAACCCAATTATGTAGCCTTAGCTTCTTCTTTCTTCAAACTCCACAAATTTGACTTGTTCAAAAGCTTGTTTCGTTCCACACTTCAATTGTATATCAGTTTTCAATGGAATTCAAACTTCAATTGATATTATATGTCTTTCAACATGGAAACTCTACTATTTCATGCAAAGGTGGTAAAAATATCATGGAAAAGGTGATGGAATGTGGAAAAGATACTTGCACACTTCACAACATCATCAAAAAGCTATTTTTTGTCAGAGCACACGCAAAACCAGGGGAATATGCAAATTGTGGGCATTCAAATCATGGGTATATAGAGTTTTTTACCGTTTTAGTGAGTAAAAAATGCACATGTGTTATAACATGAGCGCGTTATGTGAAATTTGGTTTTCTTAGTGTATTTTTGAGAGTATAGGAGTTTCTAAGAGAGTGGGAGGGAGAGAGGGGGAGAGGGGGAGATAGAGAGGGAGGGAGAAGGGAAGAGTGGGAGAAAGAGAGAGTGGGAGGGAGAGAGGTAGAGAGTGGGAGATAGAGCGGAGGAGAGAGGGGGAGAGTGGGAGATAGAGAGAGGGAGAGTGGAGAGAGTGGGAGGGAGATAGGGGGAGAGGGAGATAGAGAGGGATGGGAGAAGGGGAGAGTGGGAGAAAGAGAGAGTGGGAGGGAGAGTGGGAGAGAGAGTGGGAGGGAGATAGGGGGAGAGTGGGAGATAGAGAGGGAGGGAGAAGGGGAGAATGGGAGAAAAGAGAGTGGGAGGGAGAGAGGGAGGGAGAGATGGTGAGAGTGGGAGAAGGGGAGAAGCGGAGAGTGGGAGTTAGAGAGGGAGGGAGAGATGGTGAGAGTGGGAGAAAGATAGAGTGGGAGAGAGTGGGGGAGAAACCCTAAACCCTAAACCCTTAAACCATCCCTCAACCCCTATACCCCCTTAATCCCTCAACCCTCAATCCTCAACCCTTAAACCCTAATCCCTATACCCTCTTAGTCCCTCAACCCTTAAACCCTAATCCCTCAACCCTCAACCCTTAAACCTTAATCCCTCAACCCTCAACCCCTAATCCCTTAAACCCTAATCCCTCAACCCCTATACCTTCTTAATCCCTCAACCGT
>CM021103.1:369987-396851 GCA_007115665.2 Sequoiadendron giganteum
TAAAAAGAATGAAAAAATGTTCAACTCCTCAACTTGGATGCCTAAAGTCAAAATTAGGCTCAGTTGACTAAAGTTGTCTATTTTGAAAGCCTTTTCATGTCTAAAATGTTCCCAAATTGATGGAAATCATGTCTGTGAACTCTAGATCAGGTAGAATGACCCCTCAAGCATGTTTTGGCGCCTAAACTAGATTGATTCAACATCAAACACTATTTATCAAGTCTAGGTGTCATAATTCATCATCTTTCTTTGCAAGTTGAAGCTCAAGAGCATATATTTTTGCTCCCCGACATTTTTTAAAGATCTAACAGAGGGTTTTTTAGCGTTCTTCATGTTTTCAAGAGAAAAGTTGCACAAAAGGATAATTTACTAGAGGTTACATCTCTAGGCATATTTTTTTTGAAGATTCAAAGAGGCAGCTGATAAATTTTATCTTCTCCCCCTCATATTTCCTCTATTCTTGTCTTAAATCTTCTTGCATGTCCAAGTAAATGACATTTATTCACAAATTTGACCTGCTAAGTATGATCATCTCAGTAGTTTCATCAAAACCCACGTGTCAGATTCTTCCAAAAATATTAGCCTTGTTGCCCCTATTTTTTTAGGGTTTTCAAAAAAAGTCACAATTTCAAAAAACAGACAAATTGGGTTTGTTTAGCTTTGAAGCGCCAACAAAACCCATGTGAGATTTTTTCGGGAAAAATAAGTTTTTTTGGTGCCTCACTGCCTCTGTCACCGAAAGGCTCTTGCATGGCATAGAAAAAATCACTTTTTTGAATTTATGACATTCTGGGTTTGTTTAGAAAATTATTCTCAACAAAACCCATGTCTTAAAAAATTTCATAAAAAGTTACCCCGACAAGACTATTTTTAGCAATCATGGAAAAAGTTGCCCAAACAACATCATGTGCACAGTCAATCTTCAAGGTTTTCAGAATGTAGTTCTCCCAAGTTGAATACAAAACCAAAACAGTCTTACTCCATGACTTCCTAAAAATGGTTGGCATCGATCTGTATCGAGCACACCTAGAGGTCAACTTAGAAAAGTTGGAGGGCATAGAACAATGCACACTTCAAAACATTGAGCAATCTAGATTGTTTGAGGCAATGTCACTCCCCATCTCAGTACAAAGCGTAGATTTTGTAATAGCTTGTGTAAAGCATTACAACCCTACCACACGATAAATTAGATCAGTGGATGGACGAGTGATATGCAACCTCAAGCCTAGGGATATCGAAAGGTTCTTCGCCATTCCACCATGTGCGAAAAACTTGGTCGTATCTATGAGAGAGTGTGAAAAGGCATTCAATGCGTCAAGAGACAAATGCTAGAAGAGGATGACAAAAAAATGGCTTAAAGAGAAAAGAGCCAACTTGTCAAAGAATGTACGAAATGGAGAGTTCAAAGATGAATATACAGTAATGATTACTATACTCAATCGTATTACTAGTCAAGAAGAGGCAAACAAATTCCAATCATAGATGTACTATGTCATCACTAAAATTGTGAGTGATAGAGAACATTATGATTGGCTCGTCTCAATCAGTGATATGCTCCACAAACAGATGATCAATTTCTTAGAGGCTCACAAATTTCACATGTGTTCATATCTCGTATATTTGATTTCCTTCCTAGGCCAGTTTAGAGCATTAAACAATGTGGGAACTTTGGGTGTGAAAAAGTTTCACAAGTATTTCTTGCATCTTGAGTTCACACAAGCAAAAAGACACTTCAAGGGAGTAAATGATCTATGCCTGATGCAGACTGTGAGAGACCTCGATCATGAGTTGCATATACGCATATCACTAGCATCTAAGGAGGCAATGGTAGATTGGGCGGTTTGATTCATCCAGTTCCTCGCATTCACCTGCATCCATGTGTATGGGTACTTAGGTCATCCTACCATGTTACCCCGCTATCCTTTAGATAGGGTGGTCTTCGTGGAGTTCTTATGGAAGTTACACGAAGTACATTCTCATTTGCGTGTCAAGTGCAAGACGGTTGCAAACTTTCCTTTTCAGATGGGATTTTACAAGTGCAAGACAACGGCTGATGCCAAGGCTATGGGCTAGGAGATTATGAGACTTAATCTTAAGTATCTCATTGATAGACGGTCATACGATCTGATGAGTCTAGTTTATGGTTTAATTATTGATAGGGTTGTTGTCTATTTCCTGTAGTTGTCATGAGACTTTGATACTTGGGAGTTGATCTTTTCATAATATTTCCTTGAAACCAGACTTTGGACATGAACTTATTTTCATAACTTTCAAATGATATTGACATGCTATGTGAACTAACTGTGTTAATTTTACATGTGATTAATGAATGTCGCTTTAAGATAATTATGGGTATGCAGTTGTTGTGCGTGCTAACATTATCATGCAGATAATTTGAGGCCTGCAATTTAGGAAGATTCCACCAGCTAGTCGTGTGCCATATCGGTCAACAAGGTGATCATTTAATGAAGAGAAGACTCTTGGCGGTTGGAGATTCCTCATGCACATCAGATTGTAAGCATCTTGTAATGGTCTTAAATTTTTTCAAGCATGCATTGGCATTATTGTTGTGCCAGATTCACGTTAAGGCAATTATGCCTAACAAGGTTTGTGCATGTGTAGCCGCCTTTGCCCTTTTTTGCGGTTTCCCTAATGTGGCATCCTCCGTGTTTGCGGGAGTTGACAACCTTGCTAGGTGGTTGGATAAATAAGGCTTTGATGTTCCTTTTGAGCTCTCAGACATAATATAGAATATCGTTTAATTTGATGTAATCACACTCTTGAGTTTTTCAATAATAGTCATGTTTCTCATTTGTACTCTTGTTTTCCAATAAATGAAATGAAGTTATAAGTTCGTGTATCTGAGTCTATCTTAGTTTTAGGGAATACTTGTCCAAGGGGGCCCACTTGGTGATTATTCCATCCTTTAGCTTAGTTTAGTTTAGTTGTTATTTTCTATTTAGTTATTAGTTAAGAATCTTGCACTGACTGTTCTTGCAGCCACAATAATTCCATTATGTGACTGTTCCTGCAGCCAAAGCAGACAAAGTAGTTTCTTGTTTGTTCACTCAGATTTTCATTTATGTCATGCATTTCAGTTTATCCTAGTTATTGGTTGATGTTCAACATTTATGTTATTTCCTTCCAAACAATTTACTTTCAGTATTATGTCTTTCTTAGTTGTAGGATGAATATGGCTACTTTGGATTCCTAGTGCACATATAGTGCTAACCCATTTCAAGTTTACGTCCCTGGGTTTACAATTTAAATGCACCTTCATGATGATTGAGATAGCTATTCAAGTTAGATGTCTAATCTCTGAATCACAACTGTAAAGGCTTAGTTATTGAAACATTATATGAGGCCAACATTTTTGGCGCCATTGTTCGGGATGGTGTCAAACTAGGAAGTTCTTGGGAGTCATTGATAGTTTTCCTTCTTGTGGTATTTCTAGAAGTTTTTTCTTAGTATACCCCTCGTTTAGAAGAGTTATGACCCCCTATTCTTTTACCAATTCTTTGTGTGAGTTGGCTGATAGTGAATTGATACCGTATGCATAGAGAAAGAAGAAGAGATGTTCGTGGGAGATTCCTTCCTAACAATCCTAATCTATTCTAGATAGTTGAGTATCAGAACCTGCCAAGAAATGAAGAAGAAGAAGAGTCGCACCTCTTTAATACATTTCCAGATCTGACCAATTTTGAAGTTTCCTCTGAAGATCAAAATCTGTTTGAAGACCCTTTTGCTTTGGAACTTCATCAGGTAGGCATGGGGGATGCAAATGGAAATGGACCTAACAGACCTAATCGACCAACTTTTCCTTTCCCTATTGCTCATGAAAATTAAGTAGACAACCTCAAGAATATCCCTACTTCAATCCTTCCTAAGTTCTATGGACTTGTCACATAATATCTTGATACATTCTTGTTTGAGTTTGATATACTCTGCAGAAGTTATGACTATACCACTAATGCCCATAGGCTTAAGCTATTCCCAACCACTTTGAAAGAATCTGCATTAAGATGGTTCATGAGCCTAGGCAGAGATTACTGTGGAGACTTGGGAGGAAATGAAGACAAATTTCCTTGAGAAATACAAAGAATATTGCAGAGGCAGTGACATGAGAGGATATGACATTTTTAGAATGCAACAAAAGGAGGATGAGAGCGTGGAAGATTACATTTCAAGGTTTTTGTTTTGTCTACAGAAATCTCCACACCATACACTCAATGAAGAATCACAAAAGTTGCTTTCTTGATAGGAATTACTGACAACTGCACGGATGCCTTGGACCTAATGGGAGGAGGAGATATCACCCAAGTTCCTTGGGAGGATATCAAGAAGATATGTCAGAACTATTCTAGGGCAGCTTCAAAGAAGGGGAGAGCTTACCAATCTTCTATGGGTATGTCATCCACCAGTTAAGTTTCAAGGATGGAGATTACTCACTTGATGGAAGATTTCAAGCAAGACATCATAAACAATCTGGCTACTCAATTGGATTCACTTCAAGCAAATAAGAAACAAGAGGAGGCAAAAGCAATGTTGGCAGAATATTGCCATCATTGCAGACAAAAGAAGAAGGACTGCAGATGCAAGATGATAGATAATGTTGACAACAAGTAGATGGAAACCAAGTTCAAGCCAATCTAGGGTGATGGTGATCAATTCTACTATGTTGTACAAAGGAGGCTATGGGCTCCAAGATAGGGTATGCCATCATATCCACTATATTTTACTAGTCCATATTTCAATTCTTATTCATATGGTAATCAATGGAAACCCCCATATCCATCCAATTATGGAAGATATCCACCAAAACCTTGGAGTAACCCTCCACATGTTTGGCCCAATCACCAAAACTCTCCACCCCTATGGTAGCAACCTCAAGGGAATTGTCAGCAGTTTCAAGGAAATTGGCAGCCACCTCCAAGAAACTGGCAACAAACATCTCAATGGAGGGGAGGACAACAATGGCCAAACCAGTCAACCAATTACATGTAGCCACCTTCTCAATCCCAATAACCTTCTATAATTCCTCCTCCTACTAATTCAAGTTCAAATGCACCTAAACCTACTCAGCTACCAGCCCAACCCTCACCTAACCCAAATAATAAACCACAACAACAACCAATATACTTTGTTGATCCACATCAATTCCCTGCATATGTTGTGAGTGTAAGTGACATTTGTTTGCATTCAAGAACTACTTTTCTAGCCCCTTCCACACCTATTATCATTGAGCTTCTTGTGGAAGAGGAGGAGCCTCTGAATGTCCCCATTCAGCCAGGTGCACCTAAAAATCCTGAACTAGTTCCAATCAAGCAGACCGAGCTAGAACCACCATTTCCTTAGAGATTGGAAACTGTGAAACAAAAGGAAGAAAAGGAGGACACAAATTTTGACATCTTAGGTCAGTTGAAGCATATATGTGTCCAAATACCTCTATTTCAGGCCATAAAAGATGTTCCCATAAATGGCAAGGCAATCCAGGAAGCATGCCTTAAGAAGTTAGGCAGGAAGAAGAAAGACCCCACTATAGTTCATGTGGTGGGCCAACTTGTTGACATTATGCTCGAGAAAGTGACTATTCCCAAGTATAATGACCCACAGAGTCTCGTGGTAGGATTTGTTATAAATGGGATGCAGATAAAGAATGCTCTGATTGATTTGGGAGCATCAATAAATGTGATGACTAAGGACATCCTGCATCAACTAAATATTGTAAGCATGAGACCTACTCCTACCTGTCCTACAACTTGCTGATAGTTCTACTATTAAGCCTGATGGTCTAGTGGAAGATCTAGTAGTAACTCTAGACTCTTGGGAGTACCCAACATATTTTATGATTCTTTCTCCTAAAGCCACACTAGGAGGGTACCCCATTATTCTTGGAAGACCATGGTTAGCAACAGAAAATTCTTATAATGGATGTTGAACAAGAGACATGACCATTTCTAATGGAAAGAGCATCAAAAATCTTGTTCTCTACCCTCCTACTCAGCCATTCCATGATAAGGATAATCTAGTATGGCCACATGTTGGTGAAGATGCCGATGAAGTTAATTCTATGGCATAGCTTATGATGTTCAACATAAGTCCTTTCCTGCAGATTCAAGATGAAGATGAAGTATTGTCTAACATAATTCAAAACCATTATGAGGTAGAGGAAGCATCACCCTCTCATGTATTTGATTCTATTAATACAGTGAAAACACTCCTGCCCACTCTTCCTGCAACCACTTGTCCTATAGATGCCTTTCCTACAACCAAACTTCCTGTAACTAAAGGTATGTTTCATGAACTCAAAGTACCAAGAATTAGTGAAGCAGTTATGGTAGAGTTAACTACACAAGTACAAGTGTCAGAAGGGAAACATCTGAATATCAACAGTAAATTGAGTGAAGAACAACAATTATCATTAGAAAAATTACTAAAGGCCCACCAAAATGCATTTGCATGGGACTATCATGATATGAATGGATTGGATCCTAAGCTTTGCACTCATAGGATATACATAAGAGATGATTGTACACTAGTGAGGCAGCCACAAAGAAGAATTAACCCTACATTGAGAGAAATAGTAAAGGGGGAACTACAAAAATTGCTAGATGTCAGATTTATCTACCCCATTTCAGATAGCCAGTGGGTCTCCCCATTGGTTATTGTGCCCAAAAAAGGAGGGAAGTGGTGAGTTTGCATTGATTACATGGAACTTAACTCTGCCACCAAAAAGGACCATTTTCCCTTGTCGTTCATAGATCAAGTTCTGGAATCACTTGCAGGAAAGCAATACTTTTCTTTTCTTGATGGATTCAATGGCTAAAACCAGATCTAAATTGCACTAGAGGACCATGAGAAAACTACCTTTACCTGTCCTTGGGGAACCTATGCCTATTTAGTACTTCCCTTTAACTTATGCAATGTACGTGCATCAGACATCTCTCATGATTGCATGGAAATTTATATGAATGATTTCACTACTTATGTTGTTGATTTTAATGAAGCATTGGAAAATCTTAAGAGAGTCTTACAAAGATGTGAAGACCACAATCTATATTTAAATAGTGAGAAGTGCTTCATGATGATGTAGGAAGGTGTAGTTCTTGGCCACTACATCTCACACAAAAGAATTCAAGTAGATCTTGCAAAGATTGAGGTAATTACCAATCTACCTATCCCTGCAAAACAAAAATATGTTAGGAGTTTCTTAGGACATGTAGGTTATTATAGGAGGTTCATCAAAGACTTTATCAAAATGGCAGCACCATTGTATAATCTCCTAACTAAAGATTCTAAGTTCCAATGGACAAAAAGCTATGACAAGGCATTTTCTGATTTGAAAGAAGCTTTAACTCATGCTCCTGTACTCAAGGGACCTAATTGTTAGTTTCCTTTTCACATACATATAGATGCATCAGACTAGGCTATAGGAGGAGTCCTAGGAAAAACAAAAGGATCTATTGAAAACACCATTTACTTTGTCAGCAAGAATTTGCGAGGAGTTGAATTCAACTATATGGTGACAGAAAAAAAAATGTTAGCAATGATCTATGCTCTAAAAAAATTCAACCATTACATAACAGGCTACCAAATCTTTGTGCACACCAATCATGCAGCCATTAGATATCCCATGAATAAACCTTTGATTTTGGGAAGGCTAGCCAGATGGTTATTGTTGATGCAGGAGTTTGACATATCCATTATGGATAAACCAAGGAAGGCTAATGTTGTTGCCAATTTTCTTTCAAGGCTAACCACATCCGAGGACAATCAAATCATAGATAATTCTTTCCCTGATGAAACACTTATTTTTCATTAGTGTGCAGACACCTTGGTATGCTGACATAGCTAATTTTATAGTCATAGGGAGAGTCCCTCCTCACTTTTCTCCAAAAGAGAGGAGAGTGCTCATTGAAAAATCTTTTCCTTTCTCATGGATTGTTGGATGTTTGTTCTACACTGGACCTGACTAGTTCATGAGGATATGTGTGAGAGAAGATGAAACATTTGATATTTTGCATGCATGTCACAATGAACTCTGTGGAGGACATATTGCAACAAAGAGGACAACAATGAAGATTTTGAATACAGGGTATTACTGGCCAACACTCCACAAGGATGTAGGGAGATATACAAGGAAGTGTGACAAATGCCAGAGGATGGGCTAGCCAACCAAATTCAAAGAGATGCCACTTTACCCCCAGGTAGTAATCACCCCATTTGATAAGTGGGGACTGGATTTTGTAGGACCCATTGATCCTCCATCAAAAGGTAAATCATATATTTTGGTATGCACTGATTATGTAACTAAATGGGTAGAAGTTAAGGCCATGAAGCATGCAAGAGATAACAAGGTTGCATAATTTCTACATGAAGAAATTTTCACACGGTATGGGGTTCCAAGAGAGATAGTGACTGATCAAGGGACTCAATTCACTTCCACCCTTTTTACAACATTGGTCAATGAGTACAACATTAGGCACATGAAGTCTACTCCTTATCACCCCCAGGCCAATGGCCAAGTTGAGGTGACTAATAGAGAAATTGAAGCCATTATGACCAAAATAGTGGCTATCCATAAAAAGGATTGGGCAAGTAGGCTACCAAAAGTTGTTTGGGCATCCAGAACCACCTAAAAAACAACTACAATATTCACTCCATTTGAGCTATTGTATGAAAAAACAACCATGATGCCCATTGAATTTGAGCATAAGACTCTTAGGACTATAGTAGAATTGGGCATGGATATTTCTGAAGCACAAAGATATAGAATCATGCAGCTGAATGCTTTGGATGAGATGAAGAAATCAATTTTGCATCACACAGAGGTAGTGCAGACTCAACGAATACAGTGGCATGATAAATTCATCAAGGATAAGAAATTTCAGCCTGGAGATTGGGCACTGCTCTATGACTCAAGATATCAGGATAATGCAAGAAAATTATAGACAAGATGGCTTGGACCATATGATGTGGTTGAAGTATTTTCAAATGGAGTTGTTCAACTTACTACCGTCGACCTTGTCAAGTTTAAGTTGTTGGTGAATGGTCATCACCTGAGATTGTATCACAAGCCAACTTCCAAGGAAGAGTTCTTGCAGCAATTCACTTAGCATGTAGCACCTGAACCTCCTACAACCGAAGGAAGTGGACCAAGTGTCCCCTCTTCTGACTAATTAAGGTATGTAACTTCTCATAATAAAGATTCCCACCTTGTGGGGCTCCACTTCTTCACCCATCCGCCCATTCATTCCACATTTCTCTCTCTTCCACCTCACCACCATCATTTCACTTCACTTCATTTCATTCCACCTCATTTTGCTCCGCTCTCATTAATTGCTCAACTCATTTCTTGAAAAGTGATTGGTACTTTCTTGATGATCTTTGCAATAAATCTTCCACAAATTTAGGTATGTGTGCATCAATTTTTATATCTTTATTTTTTTTAGTGCATTTAAAAAATTGTTGTGAATTAATATGGAATGTTCGTCATAACATGCAATTATTCCCTGCCCCTCTCAAATCAACACTCCACCTCACATGTGAGGACACATGTGCAAATTTAGGTTGGGGGGGATGTGTCAATACCATGTTTGCATGTCTATCTGCACTAGTTCATGTCAACAAGATTTAAGTCATTGAGATAATTTGAATTTTGAGATGATGACTCGTATGTGTGAAATGCAAATCCTCTGTTTCCATTTTCCTTAATCATAGCCTGCATCTATTACTCCTTTATTGCTTTAATTATTCCTGTCATAATCCTAAGCCAAAAGGTAAAATTCAAATGACTCAAGTATTGGAAATTTGACAGCATTGCAAGAAGAAGAAGTTTGATTTTCAGTCGAGAATTGCAAAAAAAAAACTTTGCAGAGTAATCGATTGATTGCAGACAATGGAAGGTGGGTTAATTAGAAATGAACCTATGATTCATGATGTACTACTACAGGATGGGCCTTGCCTAGTTGAGTTTAGAAACTATGGATGGCTAGACTATTTCTTAAAGCTGAATGGTTTTGACAGAGATATTGCATTGGAATTCGCTCAGACATTGTCTGAAGGAAAGTCCATGGTGAAAGGGTTGGAAGTCACAGTTATGGAGGAAATAATTGTAGAAGTTACTGGGTTATTTGCCGATGGTGAAAATTACCCTGCTGCCAGGGACGCTAGGTCAGCTAGGGCCGAATTTACAGAACTTAATGACCCTCCATTGAGCATAGACAAACAAGGAGCAAAGAGGACTTTTGTGCCCGAGCTATGGAAGCAGGTTGCAATCTATGTCATCAAGTATATGACTTGTGAAGGTTGCCAACCAAATTTACATTTTGTGCATTTTAAGCTCTCGAATCACATGAGGCATGAAAGGAGAATGAATGTGCCCAACGTGCTATTCCATCTTCTTTTGATCATGGCATCAAAGACCCAAAAAGGTATGGACAATTCCATTTCCCACCATTGTCTGATTAAATTATTAGTTGACATTGTTTTGCATGATGTGTTTGATATTTCTTGGGAAGAATTTTTGAGTATTGATCAAATTAGACCAAAAAATTTATGACCTAGGGTTTTGCCTCAACCTCATAGGGTTGGGAGGAGAAGAAGCAATGTTGGGGCGACTCCTGGTGGCTCAACTTCTGATGCAAGCCCTAGTGGAAACCCTCCTGCAGCCACACAAACTAATTGAGATTACTTCTTCTGAGGTAGAGCATTCTGATAAAGAGAATTCCTCTCCTAACTCTGATGATGATGTTCCTGTTGGCACCTTAATGAAAACTAGGGAATAGAAGAGGAAGGCAGAACTAAAGGAAGTGCCAAGCTCCAGGAAATGGTAGGTTGACAGTATTCTTCCTACAACAAAGGAAAGACAAAGAAACCCTCCCAAAAAATCAAGTCAGCTAAGCCAGCCGTTGAGGTATCTCCTGAGGGAAGCCCTAAACCTAGGAAGTCACCACGAGAGAATACAAAAGCTCCAATGGAGCAGGTAAATGTTGAAGAAGAGAATGTGTTCAAAGAAGCAACAAATTTAATGTTGGAAAATCTTGCTAATATAGCAGAACAAGTTGAAAACCAAGTGTGTGAGGAAAATCGGGAGCTCTTGCAGCATGAGCAAGAACAAGAACAAGAGGCCCTATAGATTGAAATGAGAGAACAAGAACTTGAAGCCCTGTAGCCAGAATTGGCTGAGCAAATAGAAGCCCTGCAATTAGTACTCTACCAAGAGCAAGCACAAATTCTAAGTAAAATGATGGTAGGAGTACATAGGCCCTCTGATTTTTTAATGAACAAGGTAATCCTGAATTTATGGAAAGAAATACAAAGAAGGGAAGCAAAATGGAAAGCAAAAAAATGTAGTCTAAAGAAGGAAATTGAAGAAAAAGATAAGGAGATTGAGGATAAGAATGAAAATATTTTTGTTTTGAAGAAGAAGGTGGATGACATGACAAATTTACTACTACAGATACTAGAATGCAGAGCTCCTCCAAGGGTCTATGCCCTGTATTTAAAGGAGAAGCATATTTCTTTCAAATTTGTAAAGATTGTTTCAGGTTTGAACCCCTCTATTGAGACCCCCTACTCAAATTTTTAATGCTTTTTAGATTGCTCCTCCTGAGATGAAAAATTTGTTGTGTCAATTTTATTTACATAATTTTTTTGTAACCAAAGACAATGAGTGGAATCCACTACTATATGTTGGGGATGTCCAATTACAGGCATTCATGTCTAGATAAAAAATGAAGTAAACTGGGGAAAGCAATACAAGGCTTATAGGCAAGTTGAATCTAGCATTCCCCTGCCCATTAGGGCCAAGTCTAGACATCCAAGAGATATTTTAAGGATTGGCACATAATTCTGTACCGACCAAGCTAGAGCTGCAGGATCTTGCCTGAGAGAGAGGTAGTTTACAAAGAATATGAAGAGATGGCAAGAACCATAGGAGACTCTGTAATGGGATACCTATCTCAATGGTGGAATGCCCTATCTGATGATTTGAAGCAAGTAGAGCCTCATTCCACACACAACTATCTTGCAAAACTCAAAAGAGTTGATAGGTATATGCAGCTTGGAAGAACAAAAGGGCAATTCTGGCTTCCACTAATTTTTCAGCCTCCTATTCTATTGTGGTCGGTGCCAAACTATAGGTTTTACAGGTATGATATTGCTGATGAAAGACAAAGATGGAGCAGGTTGGAGAGGCATCAAGGATTCTATTGGGATCCTAATTCAGATACAACAAAAACTGATGTGGGATAGCTTGCAGCTGCCAATTTAAGAGAATTGACTAAACAAAAGCTCAATTCTTCCTCTGCTAGAGGACCAACAAGACATTAGGTTGGGGGGAATGATGAGTCTAGTTTATGGTTTAATTATTGATAGGGTTGTTGTCTATTTCTTGCAGTTGTCATGAGACTTTGATACTTGGGAGTTGATATTTTCATAATACTTCCTTGAAACCATAGACTTTGGACATGAACTTATTTTCATAACTTTCAAATGATATTGACATGATATGTGAACTGACTGTGTTAATTTTGCATGTGATTAATGAATTTCAATTTAAGATAATTATGGGTATGCAATTGTTGTGCGTGCTAATGTTGTCATGCAGATAATTTGAGGTTTTCAATTCAAAAAGATTATGCTAGCCAGTCATGTGCCATATCGGTCAACAAGGTGGTCATTTAATGGAGAGAAGACTATTGGTGGCTGAAGATTCCTCATGAACATCAAATTGTAATCACCTTGTAATGGTCTTAAATGTTGTCAAGCATGCACTGGCATTACTGTTGTGTTAGATTCGCGTTAAGGCAATCACGCTTGACAGGTTATGTGCATGCGTAGCCACCTTTGCCTTTTTTCGCGCTTTCCCTAATGTGTTGTCCTTCGTGTTTGTGGGATTTGATCGCCTTGCTAGGTGGTTAGATAAATAAGGCTCTAATGTTCCTTTTGAGATCTCAGACATAATATAGAAGATTGTTTAATTTGATGTAATCACACCCTTGATTTTTTTAGTAATACAGTCATGTTGCTCATTTGTACTCTCTTATTCCAATACATGACATGAAGTTATATGTTTGTGTATCTGAGTCTATCTTAGTTTTAGGGAATTATTGTCTAAGGGGGCCCACTTGGTGAGTATTATGTCCTTTAGCTTAGTTTAGTTTAGTTGTTATTTTCTATTCAGTTATTAGTTAAGAATCTGACACTGACTGTTCCTATAGCCACTAGAATTCTATTTTGTGATTGTTCCTGCAACCAAAGCAAACAAAGTAGTTTCTTGTTTGTTCACTCAAATTTTCATTTATGTCATGCATTTCAGTTTAGCCTAGTTATTGGTTGATGTTTAGCATTTATGTTATTTACTTCCAAGCAATTTACTTTTAGTATTATGTATTTCTTAGTTGTAGGATGAATATGGCTACTTTGGATTCCTAGTGCACATTCAGTGCTGACCCATTTCAAGTTTACATCCCTGGGTTGACAATTTATATGCACCTTCATGATTATTGAGATAGCTATTTAGGTTAGATGTCTAATCTCTAAATCACAATTGTAAAGGCTTAGTTGTTGAAACATTATAGGAGGCCAACACGATGATGATGGGGAAGTCATTATTCCCTCATTCTTCATAGATCAGGTTGACTCACAACCTCTTCAACGAGTGGATTGGTATGCCAAGGAAAGTACGTCTATTGAGGAAAGAACAAGCAGAGTTTTCAGAAACAACCAACTCTACTTGGACAGTAAAAGGACAAGGAAGGTAGTAATTCTTGACATAGAGCCGCCACCGGTTCATACTTCACTACTTTCCATGTCAAGAGCTAAGCCTATACAAAAGACATGGAGTAACCCTCCTAGAGGACCCAAAATGTCAGGGAACACAAGGGGAAGAATGGCAATTGTTGATACAAATCAACAAGAGGAACATGTGGAGATAGTCACAAACATAGTTGAGCTAGAGATAGAGAAAATTATAGTTTTTATAGAGTTTGTGATGGAAACAGTTACAGCTAATGTAGTACCAGAGATGAAGGAGAAACCTCCCATTTTTCCACCACCGTAGTAGTCACCGGTCCATATTGACTTGGATTCACCTCCATGCGACATTGCAACACGGTCCCACTCATGAGGGATTCACAGGTCCAACATCCATCCTTCCAGTGAGGTTAGTCAAGATTCATCTTAGTTTGAAAATCTCCTAGGAAGGAAGAGAGAGAGGCCATACTACCAACTAGAATTCACAAAATTTGACCATGTTCATCAGGACATGCTAGAGAAGAAGCTCAAGAAGTAGGTCCATGCAGGAAAGAATGCTGATGATGAGATTGTCATCGAGACTGGTGCACCACCTGAAGACAAAAATAAAAATGAGGTAGAGGTTGATGACTTCACCTTGGTAATACCACAAATCAAGTTGAAGTAGATCTCTTTGAAGTTACGCCAATGAGTGTCAAAGAAAGAATGGTGAAGGACAAAAAAGACAAAGCAACCTTAAAGGCTAAAAACTAGCAGTTGCGATTATATATATCCAACTTGATGCATGGTACATCAAATGTCTCTACCTTGCTTTCATAGATACTGGAGATCCTCGCAGAACAAGATCAACCAAGTCAGTTGATCCTATATGGAAAGCACTTGAGAGATCAAGTGGAAGACTTTCTCATTAGGGGTCAGTGTATACTTGCAGAGTTGTACCAGCTAAGGTGTAGAGCCCATGACCTTCATGCGAAGATCCAGGAGTTTGATCGAGACATAGCAGAAAAGAGGCCTAGAGATGAGATCACTATCTTAGACTTGCAGATGACGTATGAATTAGTTACTACATAGGAGAACACGCGACATCTTTACACATGGAAAGAACAACTTGCATACAAAGTGAGAGCTTATTACACAAACTTTGTAGAACTGATTGAGTATAGACAGATCATGGCTAGTGTTATCAAGTTCGTAAGAACATTGGTAACATCTATCCATTTCCTATATTAGCATGAAGGAGGTGCATACGTCGAGCTAGTTGAGGTACAAACATAGTTTCAAGATCTCATTTGCAGTAGTTTTTGTGATGACCCTATTGGCTACAAGCTGAATAAGATCCCAATCATGTCAACAAGGCTGGATGATGCAGCTGCAAACAATATTGAATACCAAGAGAAAATTGTGAGTGGTGAGGAGATTTTATGGCAACACATCATCATCCTATGAAGCATTAATTTTTTAGAGGTAGAAGAAGTCAACAATTGGTTAGAGGAGTTGATAACTAGATTTGATGAGGTGTAAAACTCTTAGTTAGGATGTCCTACCCCTCTAAGATAGCATTTATGACAAACAGTTAACTTGATGCCTCTTTCCAAGTTAAGTTAGTGTCCCACAAATTATGCATGTCTATTTTGGAGACACCTTTGTACATATGGATTTATGTTTAGTTTATAATCAGTTAACTGAAGTAGACTTTCCAGTTAACTACTAGGTTACTTACTTTTAGACATAGGAACAAATCTTGCAGATTGGCAAGAACTAAGTGTTAACTCAAGGAGATTTTAGGGTTGCCTACTCCTTTGAGTTTCTATAAATAAGAGCAAATTTTCTCATTATTGTTTTTTAACTTTTATTACTACACAATTCTTTTGCATCGTTGTGCCAAAAAACTTGCAAGTCAATATATGTTCACTCTTGGATGAGATTTGTTTGGTTTGATAGTAATTGTGTATGATTTCATACCTTTTCCATCCCAAATCTTTGTAAATCGTTGAGAAAGTTTGAAGAAATAAATCAAAAGGTGAATGTGCAATTTGATCCAAAGTTTCAAGTTTTATCAACGTTTGTTTTTATATTCTATTGTTTCGATCTACATGTTGGATAGGCGTCGACGCCTCCTTGGGAATTTTGAAATTAATGGTTATCATTTGATGTTGTTTTATGATCTAGATTTCAGCCTACACCTTGGACAGGTGTCGTCACCTCTTGGAGAATTTTGTTATGCAATTCATAATTCTTTTTTGTTTCTAGTAATCTAAATCTTAGACTACACCTCATACAGGTGTCGTCACCTCCTTGGGAAACCTGAGATTCAACTTATCGTATGAGTGTTTGCTTGCATAAGACCTTATTCCAGCGTAGATCTGATAGTTCATAGCTTTTGGATGCATTCTAAGAGACAGTCAGCCCAAGTGATCCAACCATTCCCCATATATTTCTCCTACACCCTCTCACTATGTTTTTCTTGAGGAGGTAGGATAGTTTAGCATAGTTGTAGTTAAGGCCTGCAAAAACCAGAGAAAGCCTTAGCTGCAACGCATTGAGTTTTATCACCCTTGTGCCCTATCGTTGAGTAAACAAATAGGAAAATTAGATCACTTTACTTTTTATGCAATAACAACAAAAGAGGGAGCTTCCCCTCCTAATTTGAAGAGCAGTTAATTTTGTGCATAGTTTTATGTTGCCAATATGCACTCCAGAGGTGTGAATTGTAATGCCAACAAGTCAAATTTGTGATAATGGTTAGATGGATTTTATTTAAATAGTTTTATGGAATACTGATTCACCCCCCCTCTCAATATTTTGGGTGTTCAACAACACCAAGTCAAACATAAACCCTAGTCAATTTATGTTTAATATTGAGTCAAGTGAAAAGGAGATAATCTTAGTTATCCTAATTTGATTTAGGATCACTTTTCCTACTCAACATCAACCCACTTGCAACATTGCTAAAATAAATATGAGCAATGATTGCAACAACATAAACATATACTCAAATGAATTACATAAGATTATGGATTACTCAATGAAAGACCCTATGTCATTGAAAAGGTGAAAGAATCCTTTGGCTTCGTTCTAGGTAAAACTTGTGTCAGATAAAAACACATGTAACACTACTACATATGAAACTTAATGGTTCTTGTATACACCTGAAATTGGTCTAGAGAATCTAATTAATTCAATATGATTTATTTGATTAATTACCCTAAATTCCTCTACTATTGAATAAATAGAAATATTTATTTATATAGTTCATGTTTAAATTCTTCTAATTCTACTATTATCTCATCGTAATTAAATAAAAAAATTTAAATAATTTATCTTATTTAATTATCAAAATCCCCTATTTATTCTATCTTAATCACATCATTCAATCAAAATTAATCAATAAAGGTTAAATACTTTGTTATTTAATTATCATATTCCTTCTATTTAATTTAATAAACAACTCCTACAATTTGTTTTATTAAATTATTTATTTCCCCTTTTGCTAATTAAAATAAATCAAAATATTTAAATAAAAGCATAAAATCAATTTCCTCTATTCACTCACCTACCAAATTAGATATCATATGTCTAATTTATGTCTAATATTAATTCAATTGGTATTCACGGGAAATTGTGAAGACAAATTGGAGATAAATTGGAAATCAATCTCTCAATATTCTTCCTCTGATCCTTCCTATCATCTTGCCTGGTGTTTTCATGGGGAGGAACCATTCCCAAAATCTTCTCAATCTTCTCAATCTCTCACCATTCAATCCTCCAGATTGAATCCAAGCCTCTACTTTTCTGCCCTTGTGCAAATCTATTGCCGTGAATTTATAAATATAGCCTTTCTCAACAAGAAATGGATCCCAACTTTGTGCAATCTTACTCTATAAGAAATAGAGCAATCAAGCAATCAAGCATCTTAGTATCATAGCAATCATAGCAATCATAGCAATTTAGAATCATAATCATGGATGCATAGTAGTTTTACTGTAGCTTTCATTTATTAGTTTTTATGTCAGAATAGATTACAATAGCTTCTTTTAATCATTTAGAAATCATTATCAATACATCACATCATTGCATCTAGCATCATTTCGTTCTTTAAATTTGCATTTTAACAGTCATAGTGTTTTACTAAATTTGAGAGCACCGTGGCTTAATAAATATTTAGAGATAGGAAAGAATGAGATGCTTTCAATAGATTCTTGTTTTAAATTAGTTTATCTGAAGAATCTTTGATATAAAGTTTCATTAAGAAGTGTATTTACCTTTGTTACTTATTCACACTTACAATTTGGTGCCCACCATGGGGCCTAACCCCATATTTCACAAAAAAAATCTAAAAATTTTCGTACAGGATTCTGGTGTGTTCATTTTAGCGTGATCAAGAGATTTTTTGGCACTTTTGACGAAAACTATAGCGCTTCCGAAACAAACTATATCACTTTAGAGGTCTGTTTCAGCGCTTTGACAAAAACTATGATGCTTCCAAAGTCTATTTTAGCGCTTCCACCAAAAGTTTTAGCACTTCTGCACTTTCTTTTAGCACTTTTGCACTATCTTTTAGCGCTTCTACACTTATTTTAGTGCTTTTGCAGTCTGTTTTAGCACTTCTGCAGTCTGGTTTAGCGCTTTGACAATCAATCTTAAAATGGCCATATCTAAGTCATACAGAGGTCTTTTTCAAAACTTTTTTTTTGAAATGGGGTATAATTTCATAAGCTATCCAATGGTGTAGGTATTTACCACTTTTTTTAGAGTTAAAATTTTCAATTTTACATTTAAATTCAAATCACATTGTAACTTGGTCTAAGTTTTAGGGTTTTTTATGCTTAATCATTCATCTAACCCTTATATCTTCTTATTTATTGATCTCATCTAACATTTTGAGAATTTATTGCAGGTTTTAAGAGGAACATGGAGCATTGAAGTGAGAAAAAAACATTTGATATCCATTGTAATAGTGTTTTCAAACACTCATGGGAAAATAACCCATCATATGTTATTTTTCATTCATGCTTTAGGACCAACTAGCATTACTTTGGGCTTAAAATTAACCATCTACACAAGCTTTGTCAAAGTTGGTTAAAAAGAAAATTAAAAACTCATTGGTTTTTGGATTTGGATTAAAATGAACCAATCCTAGGGTAGTCATCATACATTTTCTATATCAGTTAAAATTAACATCATGACTTTTGTGAAGCAATATCTTCACCTAGAATAGCAAATTGTCTTTTGGATTTAAAAATTGAACATTTGATTAATGTTCTTGTGTGGTGATAGGCTTATGCTCTCCCCTTAACTGGGTGATCAAAAGGCCAGACTCATCCTTTATTCTCATGCAATTTATGCTTTTTTAAATCCTTTAGAAGTCATGTTTTAGTGAGAAAAATTACTCACCCTACGGGAACAACCTAAGTGGGAATGCCTAAAGCCAAGGATTCCAACCCACTATAATCAAAATCGAGTTGTTGATGAAAGTCCAACTCAATGGTAGTGTGCAAGATAACCATCCCCAAAGCCTTTGTTCTAAAGGTTGGGAGGTCTCCTGAGAGATTTTATCATTTGTCGCACCGAACAAAAACCCTATCTATGAAACATATTGTAGAATCCAGCCGAGTCAGTAACCAGACATTGTAATACTCACAGTGCAAGAGGAGGGAAGAATCTGCCCCCAAGACACTCACCATATAATTGCCAAGGAATATTTGCTCAAGGGATCAATAAATCTAACCTTGAGTATGCACCTAGAAAAGACAAAAACATGGGCGCCCTCTAGGGGGTGACACGACTTTGTGAGTCAACGCAATTTTAAGATGTGGGCTGTTGAGTATAACGATGACCTTTTTGACCTTAAGAGTGAGTCTGTCTGAAGTGTATTTTTGTTAAACAGACCAGTGGAAATCAAGGAGGATCATGTTTGATTCTTGAACATACACTTATTGTTTAGACTCTAGGTCTTAAAGAAATAATTGTTTTACAAATGCTTGTTGTGTTTTCAAAATATTAATTCAGATAAGGTCATCCTAAAATTTAAAAAAAAAACACAAAGAAAGCAAGAAAACAAAAAGCTATTGGAAACCCCTGTCAGACAGTTAACATCAAAATTTGGATTTTTATCAGAACATAAACTTTCCTAAATCAAAACAGAGTCTTAAACCTGCATAAATTGGACTTTACAATTGAATTTTTTCAAATCAAACCAAGATCTACCATCCAAAAGTGTCTCAATCAA
This sequence comes from Sequoiadendron giganteum, assembly GCA_007115665.2. Lineage (NCBI taxonomy): Eukaryota > Viridiplantae > Streptophyta > Pinopsida > Cupressales > Cupressaceae > Sequoiadendron > Sequoiadendron giganteum. The sequence goes on from CM021103.1 coordinate 389,975, forward strand.
ACACATTTGATTAGTAAGTTAAGTTTCAGGATCAATCATCCTAAATCAAAGAAACGAAATTGTATAATCAAAATTATCAACTTAGTCTAATCAATAGAATCGATCATTCTATTTGACTTGAGTTAATATCCTTGACACTATACCAAACTAAGATAAAAATTTTATTGAAAACAATAAAGTTTGTATTTCCATTTTAACAAGGTCACGATGACTAAAAATCCAAAGAACAAGAAATTGAAACTCAAACCACCATGGCCGAAATAGATGAGGATCAATTGAATGCTTTAGCTCATCAAATGAAAAACCTTCAACAACAAATATGGGATATGCAAAGGGAAACAACCATAGAGAGATGTTTGCTGCCAAAAATTTGTTCTTATTCCTCTGACAAAAATCTTGACATGACACCCTCTCCACCAACAACTACATCATCCAAGTTTGATATCTTTAAATTTTTGAAAATATCAAATCAGAAGCCCAAATCTCAGTCCTCAAACACAAATGATATTGACCAATCCTATCATGTCATGCATTTATCTCCATCCACAATAAACCAAAAAAAACCTCAAGATTCTTTCACTCAAATTAACAATTCCATCCAATCATCCTCTTCTATCATATCTTCAACATCCAATGATTCATGTCGATCTCTCAATCCAAAGCATGCTAGCATAGAATCCCCTACACATCAAGATCAAAATATTCTTTCCACTCCATCCAATGATATTAACATTCCACAAATTCTTCCAATCTTTGATCAAGATCCCATTTCTCAAGAATCTTATGACGATCCCCTCCTTTCATTTTTCATCCAAAATAATTCCCTTCCATCTCAAGAGACAAGTATCCTTCTAGGTTCTTATTCCACATCATCTAATCAATCCATACCATATCATGATTCTATTGCATCACAAGAGCATGATAGTTTTTCCATCCTATCTAATGATGTCTTACCAACTGATGATCAAGAAATGCTTTCTACAAAATCTCATGTTTCCCTTCCTCATCAAGATCAAGATATGCTTCCATTCAAGGATACCCTTTCATCCCATGAAGATGTTTATCCTTCTCGTGAACAAGATATGCCTTCCATACCACTTCATAATGATTCCATACTTAATAAAGGGCAAGCTACTTCCTCTCCCACACCTCATGATACTTTTCCAAGTCAAGATCAAAACACCCCATCATCCCCATGTCAAGAGCCTATCACACCTATTCAAGCTATCCATGAACCCCACACCTATAAATTGGGATCATCCACCTTTATCCATTTGGGTTTAATTCCAACACCTATCCTCTCATCCATATCATATCCTCCCCAAAATGGACTCGCATCTTGTTTCATAAACAATACATATCCCATTGGTAAACGTATATGTCAAAGTATGAATTACAAAGGAAAAGGATTAGGCCTTCATGAGCAAGGTATCCTAGAACCCCTTTCTGCTCAAAGAAATCCATATCACCATGGCCTTGGTTATACACCTAAGTGTCATAGTTCATCAAACCTACCATCTATCTTAGGTCCTCATCCTAATCCTCCAAACATACCATCTATCCTAGCTCCTCATCCTAGTCCATATCCTATTTCTCAAGAACAACAAAGGCACACATCCTTGATGCCCTTTCAAAATTCTACCCACATTAACTCATCCATAATACCTCCATATCATTCATCTCAATCCACCCCTCCCATTGCTCTTGGAAGCAATTTGGGTGCCAAATATCAAAAGCTTCTATATCAAAATCCACATGTATCAAAGGATCAACATGTCTCCTCGAAGAGACATGCAAAAATAAAAGAAAAATTGATCCAAAATCAAAAGAAATTTTCAAAAGGCCACAAAGGCCCATCAAAGAAAAAATCTCAAAGACCACAAAGGTCCATAAATCAAAAGAAATTTTCAAAAGGCCACAAAGGCCCATCAAAGCAAAAAGGAAATTTTCAAAGACCACAAAGGTCCATAAATCAAAAAGAAAAATGTGAAAGGCCACAAAGGCCCACAAAGAAAAAATCAAAGTCAAAAATCATGTGGATTCCTAAAAGTCTCATAGAAGCAATAAAATATAAATTGGCATCCAAATTTGCTAATCCAAAAGCTTCCTCCAATTTTCCATCTAATAACCTATCACCTTCCAAATCCATTTTTCCTCCATCACTCCACCACCCTTCAAGGTGTGTGCCAATGTTGATCTTTCCATCCTTTCCATCTATCCATCAACAAGCCTTCCAACCTCCTATCCATTATCCAACATTCATCCCCCATCATTCTCCTTTAATCCAAACCTTTGCATAAGTCCTTAGATTCTTCCATCATATCATTAATCTAACATTTAGGAGTCTAATTCCCATTGCCATGGTTTATTAGAGGGATATTTGGTTGTGAAACTTGATGCTTAAGTCCTTCCTCCATTTCCCTATCATCCATATCCTATCTTCCATATTCCTCTTGCACTCTACACTTAGGGACAAGTTTCATCCATCTTATCATTCATGGTCATTATCCTTTCTATGCTCATTCCTTACATTACCACCTTTGATCTTGACAAGGTTAAGGATCTCCTTGAACATCATATATCTTATCCTATACACTTTATCCATATCTTCCATACCATATCTTTCATCTTATCCATATTCCATCATTCTTACTAAATACATCCTTTCTTCCTTTCCTTGGTCTTAATGAGGAATAGGGGAAAAATACTTGGGCCTTGTGTCTGTATCTTACCTAGTTGATCTTGATAATCCCATTCAATATTTTTATCCTTGCTTTCTTCCATTCCATATCTCCTAGCTTATCAAAATCCATGTCACCATGTCCCTTTGCAACCTTGAATCTTATCATGCAAATCATATTTAAGCCTAGCTACAAAACATTGTCCAATCCTCAGATCTTTTGTCAATCAATCATCAACAATCATCAATCTTATCATCATCATGTCTTATGGAATCAATCATTCCTGGCATTTTAAATCAATCAACCATTATCATCTTTTGACAGGAGATATGTTGCTTGTGTGACATGTTTTGCAGTGAATATTTCATTTTGATCTATCATTTATCCATATTTGCATTACCCCTATTGTGGGGCATCTTGTTCCTTCAATCAGGCATATCATCTCATTTCATCTTAAAATATCCTGAAAAATACAAAAAATCATAAAATCTGAAAAAGGTGCAATAAAATCTCAAGTACATATCATTGCAATGTGGTCATGTCTCACCCTAGCTTGGGGGCAAAATCCTGACCTCACTGAGGGCAATAACACATCAAGCTTAACAAAATGGACAAACTTCAAGGAAAGAAACACAACAAAAACAATGATCGAAGCACAACCCAAAATGGAACATCAATCACCATCGGAAATACATTAGACGTTCGTATCACAACAAAAAATCCAAAAACAAGTCAAAAAAGTCAGTTTCAAAAAATCAAAAACATGAGTCTGTGTCAGTCAAACTAAGTGGTCTCTACGTGTATAATGTAGGCAAAGCTAATCTTCGATCAACCCCTGAGGCCCCTAGGATAGGTCTTTAGGTTAGGTTTTTGGTCAAAATCATAGAAAATCACAAAAAATCACAAAATCAGGATGGATGATCTAATCTAAATAATGATTGAAATATTTTAAACAAATCTTGGACATGTTATATTTTGATCATTGTTATCATTTCTTTGGAGCAACTCGATGATGTATTGAACTAGAGAAGCTAGGAAGGAGAATGATATTTTCTTTGTCTGTTGTCTATGAATTAATAATAATTACTATGTGAATTGTTGCGGGAAGTGCTCTACAAAGTATCATGGATGACATTCCAATTCACATAGGAAAGTGATTAATTCTTGTCCGATTTACGCAACAAAATGCTCAAGTCATCTCAGTTTAATTATACCTAGATGCTTGTGTTCACTTGCAATATCAAAAATCATGAAAGTAGTACTCAGGTCATCATTGGTCTAACATATACCATTGATGCTTGTACTCACTTTCAACATTTTAAAAGCACAATGATGATAAAAAGCACGATAAATGGACTGTTAAGAAGCCAATGCTTGCATATGTAGATTTGCATGGTTAAATTAGATTGCATTCATATTAGTTTTGCATCTGCATTATAGATTTTCCACATCAACTGATCATATCTATATCAACCTATGCTAAATGCAGAATCATGTCCCACATCTTTGGGAAAAACTCTAAAATCCTCCTATAATCAATCACAAATCAGCAATATTATCAATCAATCAGCCTATCACTCAATCTATCATTAATCCTCGCCTATCATGAGGTCAATCATCAATATATCAATGAACCTCGCCTATCATGAGGTCAATCATCAATCTATCATCAACCTTGCCTATCATGAGGTCAATCAATCAATCTATCATTTAGTCCTCACTATCAACAGAATCAATCTCATCAATAATCATTGAATCTCACCTATATCATAGGATCAATAATCTTCTAACCTGCTCGGAATCAACAATCAGTATCAAATCAAAGGCCGACGATAAAAATCATCAAACACAAGGAAGGAGGAAAGTAGGAGCCAACTTTTATCAATAAGCTTAATCAATATTCTCTTCGAAGTCCCGGTATTTCACCATCAAAATCAATGAATCATCAGATCATTGAGAAAATAGTGAAATTTGAAAAATTGAAAGTCTGAAAATCCAAAATTATCAATTTATCTCCTGAGGGTTGTTATATAGATTTAGCACACATGCATGGGGACCCTCTTTCTTGCTCTTTTGATTTTCACTTTTGGTCTCCTGGCCCTTCAATTTTGAGGATTCGCTCACTTGGGCATGTGCTTGGATGTTTATCTTGCTCAAATTTGGGGCCCCCTTTTTTTATTTATATTGAAACTTTAAGTTTTGGGCTCATTCTAGGTTTTTCACTATTTTTGGGAAAATCCACTCCCGACGGAATTACTCGGTTTCCTTTCAAAACTTAGAGACAACTTCTTTTCATTGAAAATCCAGAGATTTTGGTCTTTTGTGGAATTCTGTTGTGACCGGATTTCTCCGAGGGTTCGTTGCTTTGTTGGGTTCTCGGGTTTGGTTTGACCTGTCTTATCGATTTCATTAATGCTCGATTGCACGACTTCTAGGGTGATGTTAAATTGACTTTTGGGAAGTTTTGTGCCATTTGAGTTTATCCTTGCTTTCTATTGATCAGGTGTGATCGATTATTGTTGTTGGATTATCGTTTAGGATTGAAGTGATTGTTAGTTCTGCAGGTTTTAACTGGAGACCATTTTGCACTCTTTTGCTGGGATTTTGGGTTTCTTTTGACCTGTTATTTTTTGTGATTTTCTTGTAGCATGGTAGTATGTACATGATGCTTTCTCTCTTTAATGATGGAATTGGAATTAATTCATGATTTGTGTGTATGTTGTAGATGAGTGTTCATGTCATTGAGAGTTTAGTGATTGATGCTAGGATTCACAGTTTCATTTGGTACCCTTCATATGGTGCATTTGCCCTTTACTTTTGATTGAATTGAATGTCTCTGCATTACTTCTTGGCGTTTGGATGTGAGAGTTGAATTCCTATGTTTGGGTGTGAATATCTTGCATTTGGAGTTATTCCATTCTATTAAGTGCCGATCCCAAAGTAAGGTTTTGGGCTTGTCTTTCAATTTCATCATGAGGTAGATTGCTTATATAAACACTTATATAGACATACATAAAATAACACCAAACAAACAAATTGAGCCCTAATTTATCTGCACAGGGTAGGGATTTCATACCCTAGACATCCCACAAATCCCTCTCGATTTACCTTAAGGTGAGTTTTGATTTAAGGATGATCTATAGGAAGTTCAAATTGAGTTGGTTTCAAGCTCTAGATCTTCAAATTTGTGATCATTTGATCAATTTGAGTGAGGTTGAGAGAAAATGTGCATATTCGGGTTTTCAAAGTCTTCACAGAATTCCTTAAGCGTATGCAATTCCGACTACGTTTTCTCTCTATCTTTAAAATATGGAATTGATACAGTTCTATCTGCTTAATGAATTTCCATTGCAACAGTTCCCCAGTTTGTAAAATTAGCCTATTGATTTCGAGAAAATGGAAACCATTTATGCAGAAAATTACATTGAAGCCATCAGAATCAAATTGCCTTGATTTTCCAAAAGAATTTCTAGTTCCTTCATTTTCTAAAATTCCTAAATAGATTGCTATCTCGATTCCATTTAAGGTGGATTTCCAATCATGAAAATGAAAGAATGAGATTACCAAGAACTGCTTAGTGACTATACATTTCATGTCCAGATTTGAAAGCTTATTTCAAGAAAATGTATCATGTGGTTTCTTGGTTAATGACAGTCGATTAAATGATTTTTGGATGTTTTGTGCTTATTTCGCTAAAATCTGCCTAGTTGGGAATTTATCGAAATTTCTCTCTGGCTTGGATTTCGCAGGAGGGCTGAAAACCCGAACTTTGCATTAAGTGATTTTTATGAGGTTTTGAGAATTTTGTTAATCATGGGACTTATATTGAAGATGAATTTATAATTTGTGATGGATTTAATTGAATCCAATGCTATGGTGGATCTTTATTTTGGTGTCTTTGTTTATCTGGTAGCGAGAATGGGAGTTAAGTTATTCTTTAGGCGGAGCAAGGAGTAGGAGTAATGAATCTCCTGAATGGTAAGGGAATGACTTTCTCAAGAGTTAAGATGGATTTGAAAAGAAAAGTTCTTGAGAGCAACCTGACCTCCATTTGGTCAAGGATCACTGATACAAATGTTGGAATGTGGATTCTAAGAATTTAAGGTAAAGGATAAATGACCTAAAACTCCTCCTTTATTTAGCTAGAGGACACTTTGGAGTTTATAAAGCATTAGTTCTTGATATTCTATCTTTAA